>CM035440.1:75484229-75539229 GCA_020310875.1 Ceratopteris richardii | reverse complement strand
TATAATCTATTGTGAGAAATGTGTGATGTTAAATTCAATCCCATAGCTTAAATGAAAGAGAATTAAACTCAATTTTGAGCCACAAATCTTATACAATTTAGATGTTACTGGCATAAGATCTTTGAGCTTGAGTTCCAACTTCTATGAGCACTTACAATTGGGAGAAGGTTTACATGATCTAAATAGGCTCAAACTTAAGTTTGAGGCTCTATTCACCTTTGAGTTGTCATAGGCATAATTTCAATTCTTTAATTTTTTAAGTATGAAAGGCTCAAAATTATGTTACATAGAACCTCTCAAATATATTATGAGAGAGGCTTGAACATAATTTTTAGGTTGTAGCTTAAGTGAAAGAGGCTTGAAACCAATTTGAGGACATGAATCGCATACCATTGAGAGGGTTTAGGAGGATAAAAGGCTCTACCTTTAGTTTGAACTTAAGAAAAAAAACATTTTTAACAAGAGAGGCTTGAACTTAAGTTCAAACCTATAAGATCATAGAACTAAGATTAGAGGCTCAAACTCAAGAAAAGAAGCTCGTACTTAAGTTTGGGCCTCTAAGCCCTTACAACTAAGAGAAGATTTAGATTACTAGAATAAGGTTTAGATAAGAGAGACTATAAGGATAAGAGGCTTGAACATAAGTTTGTGCCTCTAATATTTTGATGAAGAGAGGCTTGAACTTATGTTCAATTATCTTTACGGAAATAGATTTGAACATAAGTTCAAGCTTATGACCTCCTACAAATTGGAAAAGCTTCAAATGATCACAATATGCCCAAAGTTAAGTTTGAGGATCTATTCAACATTCAATGGAAGAGATTCAAATGTAAGTTCAAGCCCCTCATACTCATAGCCTCTCTAATCTATTTTGAGAAAGTCTCCAACTTAAGTTTGAGCTTGTAGAGTAAATTAAATAGGCTCCAACTCAAGTTTCAACCACAAATCCTGTACAATTTAGAGAAATTACGAAAATAAAAGTCTTGAACTTATTGAATCTTTAACAAGAAACATTTTGAACAAAAAAAATCTCAAATCTAAGTTTGAACCTATAAGATCTTATAACAAAAATTAAAGGATCAAATTTAGGTTCATATTTACACTCAAGCCTATAAAGCATTACTGTGCTTTCATCTCTCTAATTCCTTTTGCATCATGACCTATAATAATTATATCATCAACCTATACACATAGGTATAAGTCCTCATATTGGTTCCTCTTAATGAAGAGGTAAGGATCTGCTTTGCTTACATTGAAACCTTTATCCTACAAGTAAGTAACAAGTCTATGATTCCAAGCTCTAGGAGCTTGCTTAAAGCCATACAAGGCTTTCCTCAACCTACACACATATTCTGCATATGATTGATCTTCAGAACCAAGAGGTATCCAGAAAAGCATTTTTGAAATCCATTTGATAAATCTTCCAATTCTTGGAAGATGCAACACTCATGAGCAGCCTAATGGTAGGCATCTTTACAACATGTGTAAATGTCTTTTCATAAGCAATACCTTGAGTTTGTGCATATCCTTTGGCCATAACCCTTGCTTTGTACCTATTGATTGAACCATCAGAATTCTTCTTTACCTTATATATCCATCTTGAACCTATGACTTTCATAGATGAAGTCTTGGGTACCGATTCCCAAGTTTGATTCTCTTGTAAAGCTTCTATCTCTTCTTCCATGACATTCTTCCATTCAAGCTTCACCTTTGCTTCTTCAAAAGTTGAAAGATCTTTAGAGTTTGATTCCTATGCTAGATATATTGAATATTTAGAGACTAATGATGTATCATATCCATACATTTCTAGCTTTATTTTCTCTCTAGTTGATATTCTTATGGTTTGTTGAGAAGATTCTACTACATCTCTCAACGCCTGCACAATGGCCTTGTCTTTAGAGTTCCAAGGATTGATTTCCCTTCTTGGAGTCTGTTCATCATCAAAATCACTTGATGCTTCTATTGTATGGTCATTCTTCTTTGATAATGTTCAAAAGTCTTCCTCTAGATCATAAAGAAGTTTTATTTTCCTACAATCATCTTCAAACCAAGATTTGTTTTCATCAACACATCTCTACTTACACTGAATCCTTTGAGGATCTAATTTTCCTTTGATTTGTGAAGGTATGTGTGCATATGCTATGCACCCAAAAATTTTTCAATGATCAAGGTTCGGTCTTCTTCCCTTCCATGCTTCATATGGCATGGGCAATAGAGCATGGGTGGCCATCACCTACGCAGTTGCCATACACGGCTTAGACCGGTTGAACCGACCTAACAAATATCAATGATTTTTTACTCCGACAAGGAATATTTCATGGAATATTCCCTTTACCGTCGTGTCGGGGGCACTACCCTCGGACCCCCATCACGGGGCCCACTGGTCCCCTTGGACCCCCCAACCGGGCTGCTCACCGCTGCCCCGGACCCCATAATTGGGGACCCTCGTAAATCCCTTTCCTTACAATACCTTACGTGGTCCAATATGACCTTCATCCAACATGCAAGTTGGGATTCCCATCAATTGGGTAATGCACGCTTGGCTTCTCCTCATAATGGGGGCCTTACAAAATGTGCATAGAATCATGAAGGGTAGACATTGATCATATACTAACATCCCCCCCCCCTCAATGTCTATCGATGATAAATCAAGTAGGTCTCGGTCCTATGCCCATCCGTTGAAGATGCCTGTTGAGCTACTCTCTTCCAAGTGCTTTAGTGAATATGTCAGCACAATTTGCCTTTGTTGGGCAATATTCTAGCTCCACAATTTCATCTTCAATTACCTCACAAATGTAATGGTACTATACTTCTATGTGCTTAGTGCGAGCATGAAATATTGGGTTCTTTGCAATAGCCATACAACTTTGATTATCACACTTGAGTACAGTCGCCATATTTGATGGAAAGCCTAGATCTGCAAGAATTCTCCTTAACCAGGGTGCCTCACAAGAAGCAAAACAAGCTGCTTTGTACTCTTCTTCAGTGGAGAAGAGTGCAAGAGTTGGTTGCTTCCTACTTACCCAAGAGAATATTCCTGAACCAAGTAAGAAACAATATCTAGAAACTGATTTTCTAGAATCACAATCTCCAAACCAATCTAAATCACAATATCCTTGAATTGTATCACCTGTGTTACACAAAATACCAAAATCCAAGGTTCCTGCAATGTACCTTAGAATTCACATTCCAGCATTCTAGTGACTCTCCTTAGGTTTGTTGGAAAACCTGCTTAACACTCCAACAACATAGCAAATGTCTGGTCTAGTGTTGCATAGAAAAATAAGACTTCCAATGAGCTTCCTATACTTCTTAGCATCTACATCAGGCATGTTATCATCCATAGATAGCTTATGATTTACCTCCATAGGGTTGCTAGTTGGTTTGTAGTCCATCATTCCAAATGCCTTGAGAATTCCTTTGGCATATTTTTGTTGTGAGATGAAAATGCCATCCTTTTTTTGCCATACTTCAATTCCCAGACAAAAATGGAGTAGACCTAAGTCTATCATTTCAAACTCAGTTCCCAAGCTGATCCGAGTTTGATTGATGAGTTCTTGATGATCTCCTATAATGATCAAATCATCTACATATACAATGACAACAACTAGCTTTCTATCCCTTCTCCTTACATACAAGTTAGCATCAGAAGTACTCCTTTCAAAACCCATATTTTTGAAAAAATTATCTATCTGTTGGTACCAAGCCCATGGAGCTTGCTTAAGTCCATACAAAGCTTTCTTCAACCTGCAAACTTTATTTTCTGAATTGGGCACCTCAAAACCTGGTGGTTGAGATACATATACCTCCTCCTTGAGGTGACCATTCAAAAATGCAGATTTGACATCCATCTGAAAAATAGGCCAGACCTTTTGTGTAGCTACTGCAAGTACCATCCGAATAGTTGTCATGCATGCTGTCGGCGCAAAAGTTTCTTAACATCAAATCCTTCGATTTGTGAAAAACCATGTGCAACTAATCTTGCCTTATACTTTTCTAATGTTCCATCTTCTTTATACTTAGCTTTCCAAATCCATTTGGTACCTATCACCTTCTTCTTTGGTGGCAAGTCGATTAGATTCCATGTATCATTTCTTATTATACTATCATACTCAGACTGCATTGCTGCTCTCCAACCTGGATCATCAAGGGCTTCTTCAATGGTGGTAGGTTTCTTTATCGATCCCATGATATCTTCCATTAGAGCCATATTAATAATGTGTTCTGAGGCTCTTCTTTGCTCCTCTATTCTCTTTGATCTTCGTAATCCATCCGAGGATGATTCTGGTACATCTACATATGGATTGTGATCACCAAAGAGTTGGTGTGCCCACTTCGGTAGTGGCTTACACTGTGCAGCTACAATTGGTTGGCTTTTTATTGAGAAAATTTCTCCATCAGATGTTTCCTCCTCCTCAATTTGAACCCGTCTTTTGATAGGCACAAGGTGAGATATTTCTCCGTTTGATGAGATAGTAGATTTACCTTTATCTTCTAATAAGTGTGGTCATTCATCAAACACCACATCTCGGCTGACAAAAATCTTCCTTGCCTTAGGATCCCACAACCTGTATGCTTTAGAATCTTCACTATATCCTAGGAAGACACACTTTTTTCTTCTTGAATCCAACTTTGATCTTGTTCAATCGGGAATATGTGCATGACAAAAACAACCAAAAATTCCGAAATGCAAAATTTAAGGCTTTTTACAAGAATATGCTTCTTGAGGAGTCATCCCCTTCAATGCTTTTGTATAGCGTCGATTGAGGATGTAGATTGTTGTATTGACTGCTTTTGCCCAGAATGAATCATAACAGAAACAACCAAAAAATTTGAAATGCAAAATTGAAGGCTTTTTACCAGAATATGCTTCTTGAGGAGTCATCCCCTTCAATGCTTTTGTGTAGCTTCAATTGAGGGTGTAGACTGCTGTATTGACTGCTTCTGCCTAGAATGAATCAGGCATGTCTTGATCCTTTAACATACAACGAGCCATTTCAACTACTATCCTATTCCTGCACTCAACAATGCCATTTTGTTGAGGTGTATGAGCTATGGTAAGTTGCATTTTCAAACCATGCTCCTTACAGTAATTATTGAATTCTGTTGTCAAGAATTCACCTCCTCTATCTGTTATGAATTTCTTCAGTTTCCTTCCTGATTCATTTTCCACATCCTTATGCCACATTTTAAATTTTTCAAAAGCATCAGCCTTCTTTTGAATGAAATAAACCCACATCTTTCTACTATAATCATCGACTAATAGCCAAAAGTAGAAAGATCATCCTAAAACACATGTAGACATTTTACCGTCGAGATCAGCATGTACCAACTCTAGAGGAGCTTGAGATCCATTGTTGGTCTCTCTTGGAAATGCCTTTCGTTGTTGCTTGCCCATCATATAAGCTTCACAAGGTTCTTGCAACTCTGAAAATGCAGGCAAATGAGCAACCATCCCTGTTCTTTGCATCTCCTTTAAAACTGCAAATCCGAGATGCCCAAATCATAGGTGCCATAACCTACTTACATCTTTATCTTCTATAGCAATTAAGGCACTCAGCTCATACAAGTTATCACGTCTTATACCTTTACCTACTACATTACCTGATGAATCCATGATTTTTGCACCACTCTTATTGAAGTGAACTTCGAGTCCATGATCTATTATTGTAGAAACTGACGACAAGTTTCTTTTAAGTGTAGATACATAGAGAACATCGGATAACTTTTTCTCAACACCTAGAGAAGTGATAAAAGAGATGGTTCCAGTTCCTTCCGCTGGACACTTGGAGTCATTTCCCACCACTACATTGATGGATTCCCGTAGAGGCACTAGGGAACTATACCAATCCTTTTTACTAGTCATATGGCGAGAAGCTCCACTATCTAAAATCCATGGTTCATCAACACGGGCTTGAGCAAATGAGCATACCTCTTCACTAGCTACCCATAGTTCCAGCTCTGTGTTGTTTGCAGATTCTTTGTTCTTCCACGATGATTTTACAGTCCCATTCCGTTCATCATCTTGCTTCTTTCTGCAATCCTTGATCACATGACCTTTCTTTTCACAATAGAAGCAACTTCATGTGAACTTCTTCTTCTTTGGCTTCTTCTTTGATCCTTCAGAAGAGCCTTTACCTTTTCCATTTGCTGAGAATGCAACATCACTTGTACTTTGTCAATTCTTCAACCACATCTCTTCTTCTCAAAGCATAGCACAAAACTCTTCAAATGTAAGGGGATTTGGTCTTACCTGAGTGTTAAGGATTGTTACTAATCCATCATACTTTGCTAGAAGAACACGTACAAATCTTCGAGCTAGCTCTTCTGGTGTTATAAAAACACCAACTGCAACCAATTGGTATTCAAGATGTTTTATTCATTTGATAAAATCTTCAACCTTTTCAAAATTGGAATGCTTTTCATTTGCCAATTGATTTTCTAAATTATGTATTCTAGTGTGGTTCTTGCTCTCATATTGTCAAGCCAATATGCCCCAAGCTTCATGTGCTTTAGTAGTATGTTGAACTAACGTAAGCACAGAATCACTTACACTAGTGACGATTGCACATAATGCATCAACATTCCATCTCTTCCAAGCTCATAGAAGATCTGGATCTAGCTGAATCATCAATCTTGAATTTGATGGATCTTCAACTGGTATAGGCTTTAGATCCAATCCCATTGATCCCATGACAGTATTAAGTAATTCATAGGAGTCCAAAATTGCAAAAATGTTGAACTTCTAAAGTGTATATTTGGTTCCATCCAGCTTCCCTTCAGTGAATGCAGGTTGGCGAATTCGAATAGCTACAACATTAACATTAGCTAAAGCACCAAGACAAGTGTTCGACGATGAAGCCATCATGTAATCACTCGAATAATCTACTGATATTCTAGTATGCTAGTAGCCTAAAATAGTGATACTTCTCAAGCTATTTGAACCTTACAACTTTAATACCATGTAAGACAATAGTTACGCAATATAACACAGGAGCAATAGTAGAGAAGATAACAGATATAGGAGAATCTCAACAATTTTCTACTAGCAACAAGTACAAAGATGGTTCCATTTTCTCACCACTGCCCGGGACTCCATGATTGGGGACCCTAGTAACTGCGTTTCCTTACAATACCTTACATGGTCCAATATGACCTTCATCCAACATGCAAGTTGGGATTCCCATCAATTGGGTAATGCACGCTTGGCTTCTCCTCATAATGGGAGCCTTACAAAATGTGCATACAATCATGAGGGGTAGACATTGATCATATACTAACACCCCCCCTCAATATTTACCGATGATAAATCAAGTAGGTCTCAGTCCTATGCCCATCTGTTGAAGATGCCTGTTGAGCTTCTCTCTTCCAAGTGCTTTAGTGAATATGTCAGCACAATTTGCCTCTGTTGGGCAATATTCTAGCTCCACAATTTCATCTTCAATTAGCTCACGAATGTAATGGTACTGTACTTCTATGTGCTTAGTGCGAGCATGAAATACTGGGTTCTTTGCAATAGCCATACAATTTTGATTATCACACTTGAGTACAGTCGCCATATTTGATGGAAAGCCTAGATCTGCAAGAATTCTCCTTAACCAGAGTGCCTCACAAGAAGCAAAACAAGCTGCTTTGTACTCTGCTTCAGTGGAGGAGAGTGCAAGAGTTAGTTGCTTCCTACTTACCCAAGAGAATATTCCTGAACCAAGTGAGAAACAATATCCAGAAACTGATTTTCTAGAATGACAGTCTCCAGCCCAATCTGAATCACAATATCCCTGAAGTGTATCACCTGTGGTATACAAAATACCAAAATCCAAGGTTTCTACAATGTATCTTAGAATTCACATTCGAGCATTCCAGTGACTCTCCTTAGGTTTGTTGGAAAACGTGTTTGACACTCCAACAGCATAGTAAATGTCTGGTCTAGTGTTGCACATAAAAATAAGACTTCCAATGAGCTTCCTATACTTCTTAACATCTACATCAGGCATGTTCTCCTCCATAGATAGCTTATGATTTATCTCCATAGGTGTGCTTGTTGGTTTGCAGTCCATCATTCCAAATGCCTTGATAATTTTTTTGGCATATTTTTGTTGTGAGATGAAAATGCCATACTTCATTTCCTAGACAAAAATGGAGCAGACATAAGTCTATCATTTCAAACTCAGTTCACAAGATGATCCGAGTTTGATTGATGAGTTCTTGATGATCTCCTGTAATGATCAAATCATTTACATATACAATGACAACAACAAGCTTTCTATCCCTTTTCATTACATACAAGCTAGCATCAGAAGTACTTCTTTCAAAACCCATATTTTTGAAAAAATTATCTATCCATTGGTACCAAGCCGGTTGAGCTTCCTTAAGTCCATACAAAGCTTTCTTCAACCTGCAAACTTTATTTTCTGAATTGGGCACCTCAAAACCTGGTGGTTGAGATACATATACCTCCTCCTTGAGGTGAGCATTCAAAAATGTAGATTTGATATCCATCTGAAAAATAGGCCAGGCCTTTTGTGTAGCTACTGCAAGTACCATCCGAATAGTGGTCATGTGTGTTGTTGGCGCAAAAGTTTCTTGAACATCAAATCCTTCGATCTGGGAAAAACCCTATGCAACTAATCTTGCCTTATGGTTTTCTAATGCTCCATCTACTTTATACTTAGCTTTCCAAATCCATTTAGTACCTATTACCTTCTTCTTTGGCAGCAAGTCGACAAGATTCCATGTATCATTTTTTTAGTATACTATCATACTCAAACTGCATTGTTGCTCTCCAACCTGGATCATCAAGGGCTTCTTCAATGGTGGTAGGTTCCTTTATCCAGCACATGATATTTGCCATTAGAGCCATGTTAAGAATGTGTTCTAAGGCTCTTCTTTAATCCTCTATTCTCTTTGATCTTCGTAATCCATCCCAGGATGATTTTGGTACATCTACATGTGGATTCGGATCATCAAAGAGTTGTTTTGCCCACTTTGGTAGTGGCTTACGCTGTGCAGCTACAATTGGTTGGCTTTTTATTGAGGAAATTCCTCCATCAGATGTTTCCTCCTCCTCAACTTGAACCTGTCTTTTGATAGGCACAAGGTGAGATATTTCTCTGTTTGATGAGAGTAGATTTACCTTTATCTTCTACTAAGTGTGGTCGTTCATCAAACACCACATCTGGACTGACAAAAATCTTCCTTGCCTCAAGATCCCACAACCTGTATGCTTTAGACACTTCACTATATCTTAGGAAGACACACTTTTTGCATTTTGAATCCAACTTTGATCTTGTTGAATCAGGAATATGTGCATAATAGAAACAACCAAAAATTATGAAATGCAAAATTGAAGGCTTTTTACTAGAATATGCTTCTTGAGGAGTCATCCCCTTTAGTGATTTTGTGTAGCTTTGATTGAGGATGTAGATTGTTGTATTGACTGCTTTTGTCTAGAATGAATCATAAGAGAAACAACCAAATATTTTGAAATGCAAAACTGAAGGCTTTTTACCAAAATATGCTTCTTGAGGAGTCATCCCCTCTAGTGCTTTTGTGTAGCTTCAATTGAGGATATAGACTACTGTATTGACTGCTTCTGCCCAGAATGAATCAGGCATGTCTTGAACCTTTAACATACAATGAGCCATTCCAACTATTGTCTTGTTCCTGTCCTCAACAACACCATTTTGTTGAGGTGTATGAGCTGTGGTAAGTTGCCTTTTCACACCATGCTCCTTATAGTATTATTGAGTTCTGTTGACAAGAATTCACCTCCTCTATCTATTCTGAATTTCTTCAGCTTCCTTCCAGATTCATTTTCCACATACTTATGCCACATTTTAAATTTTTCAAAAGCATCAACCTTCTTTCGAATGAAATAAACCCACATCTTTCTACTATAATCGTCAACTAGTAGCCAAAAGTAGAAAGATCCTCCTAAAGTAGATGTAGACATTTTACCATAGAGATCAGCATGTACCAACTCTAGAGGAGCTTGAGATCGATTGCTGGTCTCCCTTGGAAATGCCTTTCGTTGTTGCTTGCCCATCATACAAGCTTCACAAGCCTTGCAACTCTGAAAATGCAGGCAAATGAGCAACCATCCCTGTTCTTTGCATCTCCTTCAAAACTGCAAATCTGAGATGCCCAAATTGTTGGTGCCATAACCAGCTTACATCTTTATCTTCTGTACAGTTAAGGCACTTAATTCATACAAGTTATCATGCCTTATGCTTTTACCTACTACATTACCTAATGAATCCATGATTTCTGTACCACTCTTATTGAAGTGAACTTTGATTCCACGATCTGTTATTGCAAAAACTGAAAACAATTTTTTTTTAAGTGTAGGTACATAGAGAACATCCGATAACTTTTTCTGAACACCTAGAGAAGTGATAAAAGAGATGGTTCCAGTTCCTTCCGTTGGACACTTGGATTCATTTCCCGCCACTACATTGATGGATTCCCATAGAGGCACTAGGGAACTATACCAATCCTTTTTACTAGTCATATGGCGAGAAGATCCACTATCTAAAATCCATGGTTCATCAACACAAGCTTGAGTAGATGAGCATACCTCTTCAATAGCTACCCATAGTTTTAGCTCTATGTTGTTTGCAGATTCTTTGTTCTTCCATGATGATTTTACAATCCCATTCCGTTCATCAGCTTGCTTCTTTTTGCAATCCTTGATGGCATGACCTTTCTTTTCACAATAGAAGCAACTTCTTGTGAACTTTTTCTTCTTTGGCTTCTTCTTTGATCCTTCAGAAGAGCCTTTACCTTTTGCATTTTCTGAGAATGCAACATCACTTGTACTTTGCCGATTCTTCAACCGCATCTCTTCTTCTAAAAGCATAGCATTGAACTCTTCAAATGTAGGGAGAGTTGATCTTACCTGAGTGTTAAGGGTTGTTACTAATCCATCATACTTTGCTGGAAGAAATATTCGAGCCAACTCTTGTGGTGTTATAACAACACCAACTCCTGCCAATTGGTCTTCATGATGTTTTATCCGTTTGATAAAATCTTCAAACTTTTCAGAATCGGAATGATTTTCATTTGCCAATCGATTTTCTAAATTCTATATCCTAGTGTGGTTCTTGGTCTCATATTGTCGAGCCAATATGCCCCAAGCTTCATGTGCTTTAGTAGTATGTTGAACTAAAGTAACCACAGAATCACTTACACTAGTGACAATTGCACATAATGCATTAGCATTCTGCCTTTTCCAAGCTCGTAGAAGATCTGGATCTAGCTGAATCATCAATCTTGAATTTGCTGGATCTTCAACTAGTATAGGCTCTAGATCCAATCCCATTGGTCCCATGACAGTGTCAAGTAATTCATAAGAGTCCAGAATTGCAGAAATTTTGAACTTCTAGAGTGTATAGTTGGTTCCATCCAGCTTCTCTTCAGTGAATGCACATGGGCGAATTTGAATAGCTACAGCCTTAACATTAGCTGAAGCACCAAGACTAGTGTTCGATGATAAATCCATCATGTAATCACTCGAATAATCTACTAATATTCTAGTATGCTAGCAGGCTAAAATAGTGATACTTCTCAAGCTATTCGAACCTTACATCTCTGATGCCATGTAAGACAATAGTTACGTAATATAACGCAAGAGCAATAGCAGAGAAGATAACAAATATAGGAGAATCTCAACAATTTTCTACTAGCAGCAAGTACAAAGATGATGGCATTCTCCACCCGTGCGCTCTCAAGGTAGAGCTTAAATGGTGATCTAGACAACTCTAGATAGGAAGATACAAGGTAGAGGTATGCTGGCTCAATTCGATGTCTCAGGTAGTGCAGAAGTCATGTCTATATAGGATCATGGGTGGCCATCCGTGGGCAGCTATACATGGGCGATAGAGCATGGGCGGCCACTACCCGCACAATTACCATACATTACTTAGACGGATTTAACTGACCTAACAAATATAAATGACTTTTGACTCTGATAGGGAATATTCCATGGAATACTCTCTTTATCATCACACTGGGGCTGCTGCCCTCGACCCCCACTAGGGGGCCCGTTGGCCCCCTAGGACCCCCCAACGAGGGGGCCTGTTGGCCCCCTTGGACCCCCCAGCCGAGGCTGCTCACCACTTCCCCGGACCCCATGATTGAGGACCCTGGTAAGTTCCTTTCCTTACAATACCTTACATGGTCCAATATGACCATCCAAAATGCAAGTTGGGATTCCTATAAATTGGGTAATGCACGCTTGGCTTCTCCTCATAATGGGGGCCTTACAAAATGTGCATACAATCATGAGTAGACATTGATCATATACTAACAACCCTAAGCGATCTAATTTGTGACTTTTGTCCACATTAAGGTCTTTTGACCCCTTTGTCCACCTAAAGCTTGCATAGTTCACATTTTCAACACAACTTGGCTTCCTTTAAAAGATATAAACCATGCAAGTTTACAAACTTGAGTGCATCAAATACATTCAAACAAGAATGAAGCTTATATTGTGCATGAAAACATTATTCTAGAAGGAAAATGCACAAACAATCATTCTTTTCCATGCATGAAGTAGAAAGCAACATTCATAGATCCGAAGTGCATCTATGCTTGCCTATTTTGCTTTCATTGATCACTCAAACATTGCATAAATATTATAAAAAAAGAAGACTTATACTATGATTCCATGATAATTAGATGCAAGCTACATGAAATCAAAGAGCAAAGCAAGTATTCAAATAAAGAGCTACTTCTTAAAGATATTTGTTTCCTCTTGTCCTCTACTTTCAAGACAAAAGTTTTATGCTCATTTTTGTTCCACTTAATCTAATGAAGTTGTTGGATCTTCCCTCTATGTGTCTTCAGAAGTCATTACAGAGCTTGAAATGAATTCATAGGTTCATGACTCGTAGATTTTACTAAAGGAAATCCTTGAGAAAATTTGTGGTTATTATGTACTCCATTTCATTCGATTATTGGTGATGGCTTGAGCACTTGTTACATGGGCTCAGATTGAGTAAGATCTCTCTACACAATAGGTTGCATGTCAAATTTTGATCTACAGCCTATACGTCAACCAAAGATCATTTTACTACCAAAACTAGAGAATCGTACAAAGATCTATTTTGTAAGAGCTCCATACAAAAAATACATAATAATGAAGTATCAAGCGCCTATAGTTTAGTGGATATAGCATTCAAAATCTAATGATGAGGTCATTAGTTTGAAACTTAGTAGTCACAATTATTTGTATTCATGAAGATATTTTTCACCTTTTGCCCCCAAAGTTGGGGGAGAAACCAGTGCTAAGAGCATAGAGAGCTAAATCTAAAAGAGATTTCCAAACAGCTACGAGGCAACCTCTGTCAACAGATAATTATCAACCCTTATTGAAAGTCATACATTAAGGGGGGAAATGGACCTTGCATGGGCCTTGTAAGGACTTCTAATTTTTAGGGATTAAATATCTTAATCCATGAGATTAGGAGGCCACTTCAAACCACTAGTGGTATTGCAGAATAAAATAATAGTTCAAGAATTGCTTTTGTTGAAGTCTCACATCGTCAAAATTTATGACCTTTGGATTGATTTAATCGACGGTCTATATTGATAGATTGAAAAGTTAGAGAGAGAGAACATTAAATTTTGAGGGAGTTAGCAAAGTGGCTTTGCACACTCTCTGCACGTTTTCCAACCATTGGATTTGAAGACATCCGACGATCCCCCGTGAATGGGGCAAAGACGGATTCGTGCACACATGAAAACCATTGGATCTTTTGCTCATCGGATGGTCAGCATGCAAAGGTGCCCAATCTCTTGTGAGCAATCTTAGATGGGATCTTGTCTTCATCCAAAGGCTGGAGATGGAAGCACTTTTCCTTCATGGAATTCAAACTACAACGTCAAATTTCCAGCAAATGGTGGAGAAGAATTCGTGCTATTTGTAATGATTGCACTCATCTTGGCCACTTGTTCTAAAAAAAATCCAAGAGAGGAGAAACAAAGTAGCCTTGACGTTTGCCATTTCACCTTCACCTTTAGATCTTCAAGTAATCCAAGGGCTATAAATGATTTGCAAGCTTTTCAAATCACCTTGTTCGTACCGAAATGATTGAGCTAGTTAAAAGTAGCCCTAGATTACTTGTAAGTCTAGCTTAACTAGTTTATTGAGATATCTAAGATAACCAAAAAAGAAATATTAGATCTAACTATCTTCCCATGTTCTACTCCATTGCTTTACCAATTGAGGTGATTATACATTTCGTTGGAATCGTGTGCCTGGATCTTTCCCATGGAAAGTAATCTTTTGAGCTAGATGGGTATATTTTTCTACTTTTATGCATACATTTTTGTAGTTTTCCTTGCTTGTTCATCTTTCAAGATCTAAACAACTTTACACTCATAATGAAACATCATTTCATACCAAGATAATATGGCACTAGATGGAATATCCCTAGCCATTGTAAGATTATTGATGTTAGTTTTACATAAGATATATTACTTTTGCTCTAAGCAATATCCTAAGAATATGAAAAATTTTACCTTCGGATGTAATCGGTGTCAGATTACCTAAAATACGTGATCATAGCAAATAATTAAACATTCATAAATAAGATAGATCAAGATTATACCATAAGACATCTTGCAACATTAGCTCATCTGAGTTCTCAAGTTTCCTTTTTTGGGAGAGGAGACATTGGTTCAAGCTAATGGGTTGCATTAAGAAAACAGCCCTCAACCACTTGATGTGTTAAGATGAAAGCCAACCCCCTCAAGGATTTATGAGGCTTAGCATACCCCCATTGATATCAATTTGTGCTTAAGACTTTTTAAGGCCATCTCTACTCAATTTCTACCCTTAAAGGGCCTTCGAGCTCTATCATTTCTTCTAGATGCTTGACATTTAACCCTTTCTTTGTTAGGAATCAAGGGTTAGATGGATGTTACGCTGTTCATTGTCATAATTTCCATTGATACAAACTATCAAGGTTAGATTGCAAGATCACACTTCCTTTCAAAAACAAAGATTATACCAATACTTGAATGAAGCTTGATGGGAAGTGCTCTCATGTGCAAATTTTTCCTTCACATGAAATTCCTCATTTTGAATGATATGGAGGATGGACCATCAGCCCAATGAAACCTTGGAAGGTCACAAGACCTATTCACTCTCTTCGTGAGAGAGTTAGACAAAGATGTATTGATGAGTGTATATTTCCAATCTAGCAAAAGGATTTCCTTTTATCTTAGAGACTTTAAACATTGCTTAGGTTCGGTTTGCACAATATAATAGAGATGAACAAGTGCTCCAAAATAAATTGCTCAATTAAATCTACCGAAGTAATTCCAATCGACCAAGGATGGCTGTTTCACACAACGCTTATAGAGGATTTAGAGACTTGATTGGAGATTTTTTCACGTATTAAGTAAAATCATAGATCAATATTTCTATGAGAATTAACCTTCTAGAGGTCACCCACGGTGCCATATAAGAGGCCAATGAAGTGATGCAAAGAGAAAAAAACAAAAGTCTTGAGCTAATCTCCATTTACATGTGAGCACGAAGATCGTGGTGTTATGACACAATGTACAGAAGATGCATGTTATGGGCATTCGCAAATACAGAAAGCAAAGGAGCTCAGAACGCAGCTATGGTGAAGGGCCATGGGACGAAAGCGAGGAAATGCACAGTAGTTAGTCTCTTAGTATCATTCGTATCAACAACTAAGACAGACGTAGGTAAAGTTCTGGTTACGCATTACAGAAGATGAACGTTGCGGCGTTGTGGATGGGGAAGGTGCGACCCCAGTGAGCGCCAGCTCCTCGACGATTGACATAGCCATCGTGAAGGTCACGCTTAAACAGTGGGCAGGCTTCCAACTGCAGCCGATTCGACTTCGCCAGGTTCTCTATGTTCCACTTCGTATAAGGAAATCGCACATGGTGAGTCACATGAACCTCCCCACCAGGCCTCAGCAACTTGGAGGCGTTGTTGAAGAAAGCAGAAAGTAGTCGTCTGTGCCTTCTGCATCGTCATCATCATCCGTAGATTGATAGCAGAGAAAGAGAGAGGGAGAGATTATATAACAGCGCAGGCATTGTCCAAAAGATTCAAGTAAGAATACAGAGACAAACAGACAGACTAACTTGATTACGGCATTGCTCGTCTCTGCGTGTTTCTCAAGGAAGCCAGCGTGCGGGAAGTTGTAGACGATGCGATCGAAGCGTCTACGGCTTAGGCGATCGTCATCGACCATGGTTCTAATATCGACGCCGTGCATTATCTGTACTCCAGCTTCTTTCATCTGCTTAAGGCTTTTTGGAAAGATGACGGGGTACTTCTGCTGCAGGGTCTCTGCGCAAACGGGCGTGTTAATGAGAGCGCAACCACAGCAAGCCATATCAATCAAATGCCCAAACATCACTATAGACTACTTTGCAGATCGCATACGTAATTATAACTCTGTGCGTGCTTGTGCGTGTGCTAGAGAGAGAGAGAGAGAGAGAGAGAGAGGTGTTACCGAGGGAATCGAGGGACGTCGCTACGAGACGGGGAGCGTTCTTGAACTCGGCCGCCAGAGACGCAGCGAAGGAGAAATCACCTTCCCCAACCAACAGAATGTGCTGATCAGAATTGTAGTGTGACACAACGCGGACTTCAGCCATGACTCAGCTCAAGCTCTGTCTCGTTCCCTATCTCCCTCTATCTGTCTCCTTCGGTCGCTTGCTCGGAATTCAGAGTACCGAGCTATGTCTGAGCTCAAGCTCTGTCTCGTTCCCTATCGTTCCCTCGCTCTGTCTCCTTCGACCGCTTGCTCGGAATGCAGAGTTCCGAGCTATATGACCATGACAACAGATCATGAAGCTCAACTGCGTGCGTCTTATATAGTTGTGGCGAGCTGTGAAGAACTGACCCCGGCGTAATATTGGGCGTCCTCCTTTCACGCTGGAATCGCTTGCAAGCTTCGTTGCCGTAATATTGGTCAATCGGCTTCCTGCACAGTGGCGCACATTTCCAACTCTCGCGCTGGCGTAATATTGCGGTGTACTGCTCACGCTTGACTTTATTCGGGGCGTGGTCCTTGACTCTGACGGTACAGTACCAGCACTATTAAGAAGCCCAGAAGTCCTTACAGTGGGTTCAATATGTCACAATATGACTTTCTTTCAAAAAAGAAAAGAATTCCGGCCTTAATTTATTTTATATAAACAGAAAAGATAAATTAATGTTTGAGTTTACAACTTGTGCTCAGGGCAGGAGCCACACAGACAAAAGGTTACAAATCCAGGGCCATGGAAAGCCTTTTACAAGAGTAGTGAGCAGATAATATATATGCCTCCACCTAGTAAACTTATTTACAGGCAAAACTTGGTGAATTTCTTGATCTTGAAGGTCAGAAATTTTATGAATACATTTGAAGGCAGCTCTCTTTAGCTTTGCAGGTAAGGAAATGAGAAAATTTCTTTTTCCTGAGTTGAAAGTAAAATCATTTCTGCTGATCCATATGTTCCATAGAATGTACCCTCTCCAGATGTACCAAAGGAGGATATCAAGATTTCTGCAACACCCAAGCATAACCTCCAATTTGCTTAACTGAGGACATCCAATGGACTAGAGATACTTATTGACTGGGGACCAGAATTCCCTGGCATGCTGGCATTCAAAAAACAGGTGGACAACATCCTCCATTGAGCCACAAAGTTTGCAAATTCCTTCATTAATAAGAACTTTTCTGACTTTAGGGCCTATCCAGATACCATTATGGATGATCAACCACTGCAAGAAGGAGTGTTTGCTACAATCAGGATAGACCCATAAAGATTTGAACCTGTAAACCCATTGATGGGCAGTCCAGTTGAGTTGCCATCTAGAATTTAGCTTGAGAAGAATCCGATGGACTGAACCTTTGTCAGCTTTGAACTTCTTGTAAATAGCCTCAGCAACCTCCATTGGGGAGAAATTTTGACGTTGATAGGAGTCCATTTGAGCTTTCAGGAAATCCTTTTGCTTGTCCAGCATCTGCATACAAGACCTAGATAAGTTAGTGTTTAGAGACAGTTGGTTGGTCGATCTCACCCTGTCATTTAGGATGAAGTCTTTCCAAGACTGAACACCAGCTTTATATCATTTATGCTCCTTAATAGAAACTCTGCCTTTGTTAATTGAAGCAAGCCAGCTAATCCAAGGAGACTCCTGTTCAAAAAAATTAAGAGAGCTCAACATATCAGGAGAAGGGTGAAAAGTTTGCTTGGCCTTGAACCAAGCACTCCACATTCTCCACATAAGGGAACTCCCAACAGGAGTAATCTTTTGAGGGGATGTAGCTCAAGCGTAAGCACCACCTCCTTTACTTGTCAATCCGCGGAGACGTGAGGACCGGTATGAAGACCATGAGCAAGTGAAGGCACAAGTGCGTGAGTGAAAGCACACAAGCATGCACACACATACACACACACGCACACAAGGTAAGATCAAAGAGAGGAACAATGGAAGGACTTTGATTACAAAGAAATTTATTAAAAAAGTGAAATCTACAAGAAACTAACCCCAAAAATGAGCTCTCTAGCTCTTTTTATAGTTTTTGGACTAGTTTTGGCCCTGTCCAGACCTAGTGTCCGGCCTAGTTAAAAATTAGGTTCTAGGGCTTATTGAAGGCTCAAACAGAGTCTAAAAATTATGAAAATTGGTAGGATGATACTTCTAATGCTCCTCAAGCTCGAGGACTCCTCGGCTTGCACAAAATGGAGCTACAAAAATAGAAAATGATATTTACAAAGGTTTTAGTGATGGAAATCACTATTTTTGTAGGGGATTCTTCTGAAAAGTTGACATGTACTTCATGGAGCTCCCTACTTGCTCCTTCTTCTTGTGTGTGTCCACCTTTCTGATGTGCTTCCATGCTTGTGCTTGACCTTGAGTTCCAACACTCCCCCCCCTCTCGAGTCTGTCGTCCCTGACACACCCTTGTTGTAGTGGTTGTTCCATGTAGTGCTTTGAGAGGTAGTGTCCATTATGTATGAACAAGAGCCGTCTAACTTCCAAATTTGGCAGCATTGGTTGTCCGGTTCTTCATTTGTCACTGCAAGCCTTTGCAAGTCATAGTCCCTTGGTATGTGCTTCTTTCCTGGATTCCGCATGAATGCGTCGTTGTGAGCTTTCAAAGATTGTGAGTTGCTCAAAAGAGGTTATCAAGATTGAGTTGGAGCAACTGCTAGCTTCGAATTGCTTCCTAGGTATTGATGTTGCCCCCAGGATGTCCTCTAGCTCTTCTAAAGATGATGTTCAGAGTAGTCATGCCAAGTACTCATAACCCATAGTGAATGATGGGTAAGTGTGTTAGTGCATGGGTTGAAAAAAATTATGTGCCTTGTGCACGGCCTTGTAATGTAGCCCTATGCATGCTTACTTGGAAAATGCATGGGAAGAAGTATGGTGCAAAAATTTGGGGTCTTGAGCTAAGTGCTCAAGGGTATGCTGATGAAGAGGTTTCCTACTCTATCATGGTTATAATGTGGCCCAAGTAGAAGATTCTTACCATAAGGAAAGGTCAGTCGATGCGGATCTCTTCGTGTTGTACACCTTTCATCATGATGGACCATTGGTTGGTTTATCATTGTCGATGAATGCCCTGGTTGATGGTCCACCTAAGCATGACTCATTCATGTTCCATAAGCCAAATCTAGGAACAAGCTCTCTCTCTCTCTCTCTTTTTTTTTGGAAAAAATAGCACAAAACAAGAACACAAAAGTTAGTATCAATAGAAATATTTGACATATGTCAATGTGCTCTTGTGCTTGGGATTCTCAAGTGTGTCTATGCACGGTCGTGTAATGTGGCCCTATATTAATGCATACTTTGGAAATGCATGACCTGAATGGTGCAGAAGACAGGGTTGTGCAAGGAGCACATGGTTGTCGCTCGTCGAGGCTTGATGTCACTTGCAGATGTTGATGCCATCTTGGTTGGAGGTATCCATTGCATGTCGAGATGACAACTGATCATTCCTCCTTATAGGGATCCATTTGAGAACGGTATGTGACTGGGTAGTGATCACCTTTGGCCGCTTCATGTTTGAATGATTTCATGAGGGTTTGATCCATCGTGGTTGGCTCTTTACTTTGGTGGATGCTACCAGTTCTTTCGTCTTCCAAACCCATATCCTTGCAGAAGAGGTTCTTTGATCTTTGTTGGATCTCTGTGCTTGATTCAGTCCTTTACCTCGCCTTGGTGTCTTTGTTGTGCAAGTTGTTGCCTTGAAGTCCCCCCCTGGATTTTTTCTGAGGTTAGGCTTGATTAGTAGGCCTAGACCATAGATTTTGAAGTCTAGTGTGAGGGGGCTGATTTTGTGCAAGGGCTTTCTTTGGTACCCATATCATAAATTTGCTTGACATTACCAAGAAAATGTGATTTGTGTTTCTTGATATAAGGGTCTTTGGGGCCTTCTATGTGAGTTTTTTGAGGACACTCAACTTTACATGGGGAATGCAACAAGGGTTGATCTTCTATACATACATCAGGCTTATGCAAGGGATCAATGGGTTGTGTGGTTTGAGATTGATCTAGAGATTCATCGAGACATTTATCCCTATTACACATAGAATCCCTAGGTGTACAAATGGGTGATGGATTTTCATGATTCACCCTAAAGTCGACATCGTTTTCCAGGTCAGTGATACAAAGCATTGGTTGATCATCTCCTTCTTGATCATATGAGTGTAGATCATCCCTGCTTATGGTTTCATGAGGGGAATCCAAATTTACAGGAAGAGAGGTCCTTCCACATCCCCCAAACACTTGGAGTCCTCCATTTCTCCATTCTCTAAGGTTTCCTGTGATTTACTCAAAGAAGGATTAGATTCAAAAACATGAGTAGAAAGAAAAATTTTTCATGAAAAGCACACTCTTTCGAAAGATGATTTTGCCCCCAATTATCATAAGGCTGATAGTCATTAGGATTTTCCATTGCCAAATATGTAGAAGCACAGGTAACAGGTGGAGAAGACTCCTCAAATTCTTGATGATTTTGTGTAATGAACCTTTGGGTGCCAATGATCAAGTCTTCATCTATACAATCCATGACAAAGAATGTTTCTGAAAATTGCATATCATCCACCATAACAGGCAACACAACTTGACCCATGCATTCATAATGTTCATCATCCATGAGGATAGAAGAATGAGTTGTTGGTTGAATGTTCTCAAAAATAATGGTCAATAGGTCAATATGAATTAAATTCCACTCACAATGAGGATTGATATATGCACTCAACCTTCTATAGTCATATCCTATTCTTATATGCACAAAAGTATTGTGATATTCTCTTCGTGCAAATATGGATCCGACCCCCCTAGACATTTCCTCCGTTTCCTTGACTCCTTGCAATTTTTCTCTAGATGTTTCACCCTCGTGTGAGATTATTTCCTGCACTTCATGTTTATCTCCCTTCTCTTTTCCCATCTTAGCCCCCTTTCTTCTCTCTTTTGCTTTTTCCTTGCCCATGATACAATTTTTCTCCCCCTTGGTATTGCTCAAAAATCCTTTGGAGCCCCCTTGGTTTCCTAGTCCCACATGAGCCCCAACTTCAAATTATCCTATCTAAAAATCAACACATTATTCTTATAAAAAACAGTTGAGGCCATGTAGGATTCAAAACGAGATTTCCAACGAGCTATAGAGCTCAAAAAATGGACTTTGGAAGAAAAAGTTATGTCAAATCAGGCTTCTGGGGGTCAAAACAGGCAAACAGGACCTTTTGGACAGAATCGCAATTTTGTGATCTTCAAGAGAATCGCGATTTTGTGAAATTCAAGAGAATCGCGATTTTGTGAACTTCAAGAGAATCGTGATTGTGTACCTTGAGAATCGTGTTTTCACAAAATCGTGTTTTGGCTGAAAATCGTGATTTGTGAGAATCGCGATTTTGAGCACAGAATCGTGTTTTTGAAAACCGCGATTTTGAGCACAGAATCGTGTTTTTGAAAATCGCAATTTTGAGCAGAGAATCATGTTTTCACAAAATCGTGTTTTCGCTGAAAATCGTGATTGGTGAAAATCGCGATTTTGAGCACAGAATCGTGTTTTTGAGAATCGCGATTTTGAGCAGAGAATCGTGTTTTCACAAAATCGTGGTTCACAGAATCGTGTTTTCACAAAATCGTGATTTCACAAAATCGTGTTTTAGAGAATCGTGTTCTCACAGAATCGTGTTTTTGGCTCAAAATCGTGATTTGTGAGAATCGCGATTTTGAGCACAACCACAGAATCCTATTTTCTCAGAATCGTGTTCTAGAGAATCGCGATTTTGTCCCTTGGATGAAAATCGTGGTTTTTTTTTTTTTTTTTTTTTAGAGAATCATGTTTTTAGAGAATCGTGTTTTCTGAGAATCTTGTTTTTAACATGAAAATCGCGATTGTCTACAAAGAATCGTGATTCACAAAATCGTGTTTTTCACAAAATCGTGGTTCTCAGAATCGTGTTTCACAAAATCGTGTTTTCACAAAATCGTGTTTTCATAGAATCGTGTTCTAGAGAATCGCAATTTTGTCTTAGAAAATCGTGATTCCACAAAATCGTGTTTTAGAGAATTATGTTCTCACAGAATCGTGTTTTTGGCTGAACATCGTGATTTGTGAGAATTGCAATTTTGAGCACAAACAGAGAATCGCGATTCTGAGAATGACCACAGAATTGTGTTCTTTTCAAAAGGCTTTTAGGCGGGAAACAGAGAATCGCGATTTTCAAACAATTTTGAATTTTTCACAGAATCGCGATTTTCATCACAAAATCATGTTTTTTGGCGGGAATTTCGAATTTTTGTGCGCCAAGCAATGGCGAGCTCCGTATGTGCAGAAAATCATGAAAAAACACAACGCTTGCACTCTCTTGTACTTCCTAACTCCTCCTCGCACAATAATGCATGAAAGATGGTATGAAAATGATGAAAATGCACTAAAAAACAAGAAATTTCTATGAAGAAGAAGATGGAAGAAGATGGAGATGGTGATGATGATGAAGATGAAGAAGAAAAATCAGAAAATGAACAAAAATGACAGTTTTTTTACCTTTCAACGTCGCAAATCTACGATCTTACCATCACAACGCTCGTCCTCGAAGCTCTCTCCCCGACAACGGCGCCAAAATTTGGTGTAGCTCAAGCGTAAGCACCACCTCCTTTACTTGTCAATCCGCGGAGACGTGAGGACCGGTATGAAGACCATGAGCAAGTGAAGGCACAAGTGCGTGAGTGAAAGCACACAAGCATGCACACACATACACACACACGCACACAAGGTAAGATCAAAGAGAGGAACAATGGAAGGACTTTGATTACAAAGAAATCTATTAAAAAACTGAAATCTACAAGAAACTACCCCAAAAATGAGCTCTCTAGCTCTTTTATAGTTTTAGGACTAGTTTTGGCCCTGTCCAGACCTAGTGTCCGGCCTAGTTAAAAATTAGGTTCTAGGGCTTATTTGAAGGCTCAAACAGAGTCTAAAAATTATGAAAATTGGTACGATGGTACTTCTAATACTCCTCAAGCTCGAGGACTCCTCGGCTTGAACAAAATGGGGTTATAAAATTAGATAATGGTATTTACAATGGTTTTTAGTGATGAAAATCACTACTTTTGTAGGGGATTCATCTGAACTTTTGACATACACTTCATGGAGCTCCCTACTTGCTCCCTTTCCTTGTGTGTCCACCTTTTGATGTGCTTCCATGCTTTGTCCTTGACTTTGAGCTTCAACACTCCACCCCCTCTTGAGTCTGTCGTCCCTGACAGACCGTTGTTGTGGTGGTTGTTCCAAGTAGTGCCTTGAGAGGGAGCGTCCCGTCTGTCTGAACAAAAGTCGTCTGACTTCCATATGTGTCTGTGTTGGTTGTCCGGTTCTTCATTTGTCACTGCAAGCACAACCACAGAATCCTATTTTCTCAGAATCGTGTTCTAGAGAATCGTGATTTTGTCCCTTGGATGAAAATCATGGTTTTTTTTTTTTTTAAGAGAATCATGTTTTTAGAGAATCGTGTTTTCTGAGAATCTTGTTTTTGACATGAAAATCGCGATTGTCTACAGAGAATTGTGATTCATAAAATCGTGTTTTTCACAAAATCGTGGTTCTCAGAATCGTGTTTCACAAAATCGTGTTTTCACAAAATCGTGTTTTCATAGAATCGTGTTCTAGAGAATCGCAATTTTGTCTCAGAGAATCGTGATTCCACAAAATCGTGTTTTAGAGAATTGTGTTCTCACAGAATCGTGTTTTTGGCTGAACATCGTGATTTGTGAGAATTGCAATTTTGAGCACAAACAGAGAATCGCGATTCTGAGAATGACCACAGAATTGTGTTCTTTTCAAAAGGCTTTTAAGCGGGAAACAGAGAATCGCGATTTTCAAACAATTTTGAATTTTTCATAGAATCGCGATTTTCATCACAAAATCATGTTTTTTGGCGGGAATTTCGAATTTCTGTGCGCCGAGCAATGGCGAGCTCCGTATGTGTAGAAAATCATGAAAAAACACAGCGCTTGCACTCTCTTGTACTTCCTAACTCCTCCTTGCACAATAATGCATGAAAGATGGTAGGAACATGATGAAAATGCACTAAAAAACAAGAAATGTCTATGAAGAAGAAGATGGAAGAAGATGGAGATGGTGATGATGATGAAGATGAAGAAGAAAAATCAGAAAATGAACAAAAATGACAGTTTTTTTACCTTCCAACGTCGCAAATCTACGATCTTACCATCACAACGCTCGTCCTCGAAGCTCTCTCCCCAGCAACGGCACCAAAATTTGGTGTAGCTCAAGCGTAAGCACCAACTCCTTTACTTGTCAATCCGCGGAGACGTGAGGACCAGTATGAAGACCATGAACAAGTGAAGGCACAAGTGCGTGAGTGAAAGCACACAAGCATGCACACATATACACACACACATGCACACAAGGTAAGATCAAAGAGAGGAACAATGGAAGGACTTTGATTACAAAGAAATCTATTAAAAAACTGAAATCTACAAGAAACTAACCCCAAAAATGAGCTCTCTAGCTCTTTTTATAGTTTTTGGACTAGTTTTGGCCCTGTCCAGACCTAGTGTCGAGCCTAGTTAAAAATTAGGTTCTAGGGCTTATTTGAAGGCTCAAACAGAGTCTAAAAATTATGAAAATTGGTACGATGGTACTTCTAATACTCCTCAAGCTCGAGGACTCCTCTGCTTGAACAAAATGGATTTATAAAATTAGATAATGGTATTCACAATGGTTTTTAGTGATGAAAATCACTACTTTTGTAGGGGATTCATATGAAATTTTGACATACACTTCATGGAGCTCCCTACTTGCTCCCTTTCCTTGTGTGTCCACCTTTTGATGTGCTTCCATGGTTTGTCCTTGACTTTGAGCTTCAACACTCCCCCCCCTCTCGAATCTGTCGTCCCTGCCAGACCCTTGTTGTGGTGGTTGTTCCAAGTAGTGCCTTGAGAGGGAGCGTCCCGTCTGTCTGAACAAAAGTCGTCTGACTTCCAGATGTGTCTGCGTTGGTTGTCTGGTTCTTCATTTGTCACTCCAAGCACAACCACAAAATCCTATTTTCTTAGAATCGTGTTCTAGAGAATCGCGATTTTGTCCCTTGGATGAAAATCGTGGTTTTTTTTTTTTTTTTTTTTAGAGAATCATGTTTTTAGAGAATCGTGTTTTCTGAGAATCTTGTTTTTGACATGAAAATCGCGATTGTCTACAAAGAATCGTGATTCACAAAATCGTGTTTTTCACAAAATCGTGGTTCTCAGAATCGTGTTTCACAAAATCGTGTTTTCACAAAATCCTCTTTTCATAGAATCGTGTTCTAAAGAATCGCAATTTTGTCTCAGAGAATCGTGATTCCACAAAATCGTGTTTTAGAGAATCCTGTTCTCACAGAATCGTGTTTTTGGCTGAACATCGTGATTTGTGAGAATTGCGATTTTGAGCACAAACAGAGAATCGCGATTCTGAGAATGACCACAGAATTGTGTTCTTTTCAAAAGGCTTTTAGGCGGGAAACAGAGAATCGCGATTTTCAAACAATTTTGAATTTTTCACAGAATCGCGATTTTTATCACAGAATCATGTTTTTTGGCGGGAATTTTGAATTTCTGTGCACCGAGCAATGGCGAGCTCCGTATGTGCAGAAAATCATGAAAAAACACAGCGCTTGCACTCTCTTGTACTTCCTAACTCCTCCTCGCACAATAATGCATGAAAGATGGTATGAAAATGATGAAAATGCACTAATAAACAAGAAATTTCTATGAAGAAGAAGATGGAAGAAGATGGAGATGGTGATGATGATGAAGATGAAGAAGAAAAATCAGAAAATGAACAAAAATGACAGTTTTTTTACCTTCCAACGTCGCAAATCTACGATCTTACCATCACAACGCTCGTCGTCGAAGCTCTCTTTCCGGCATCGGCGCCAAAATTTGGTGTAGCTCAAGCGTAAGCACCACCTCCTTTACTTGTCAATCCGCGGAGACGTGAGGACCGGTATGAAGACCATGAGCAAGTGAAGGCACAAGTGCGTGAGTGAAAGCACACAAGCATGCACACACATACACACACACGCACACAAGGTAAGATCAAAGAGAGGAACAATGGAAGGACTTTGATTACAAAGAAATCTATTAAAAAACTGAAATCTACAAGAAACTAACCCCAAAAATGAGCTCTCTAGCTCTTTTTATAGTTTTTGGACTAGTTTTGGCCTTGTCTAGACCTAGTGTCCGGCCTAGTTAAAAATTAGGTTCTAGGGCTTATTTGAAGGCTCAAACAGAGTCTAGAAATTATGAAAATTGGTACGATGGTACTTCTAATACTCCTCAAGCTTGAGGACTCCTCGGCTTGAACAAAATGGAGTTATAAAATTAGATAATGGTATTTACAATGGTTTATAGTGATGAAAATCACTACTTTTGTAGGGGATTCATCTGAAATTTTGACATACACTTCATGGAGCTCCCTACTTGCTCCCTTTCCTTGTGTGTCCACCTTTTGATGTGCTTCCATGCTTTGTCCTTGACTTTGAGCTTCAACACTCCCCCCCCTCTCGAGTTTGTCGTCCCTGACAGACCCTTGTTGTGGTGGTTGTTCCAAGTAGTGCCTTGAGAGGGAGCGTCCCGTCTGTCTGAACAAAAGTCGTCTGACTTCCAGATACGTCTGCGTTGGTTGTCTGGTTCTTCATTTGTCACTGCAAGCACAACCACAGAATCCTATTTTCTAAGAATCGTGTTCTAGAGAATCGCGATTTTGTCCCTTGGATGAAAATCGTGGTTTTTTTTTTTTTTTTTTTATAGAGAATCATGTTTTTAGAGAATCGTGTTTGCTGAGAATCTTGTTTTTGACATGAAAATCGCGATTGTCTACAGAGAATCGTGGTTCACAAAATCGTGTTTTTAACAAAATCGTGGTTCTCAAAATCGTGTTTCACAAAATCGTGTTTTCACAAAATCGTGTTTTCATAGAATCCTGTTCTATAGAATCGCAATTTTGTCTTAGAAAACGGTGATTCCACAAAATCGTGTTTTAGAGAATTATGTTCTCACAGAATCGTGTTTTTGGCTGAACATCGTGATTTGTGAGAATTGCGATTTTGAGCACAAACAGAGAATCGCGATTCTGAGAATGACCATAGAATTGTGTTCTTTTCAAAAGGCTTTTAGGCGGGAAACATAGAATCACGATTTTCAAACAATTTTGAATTTTTCACAGAATCGCGATTTTCATCACAAAATCATGTTTTTTGGCGGGAATTTTGAATTTCTGTGCGCCAAGCAATGGCGAGCTCCGTATGTGCAGAAAATCATGAAAAACACAGCGCTTGCACTCTCTTGTACTTCCTAACTCCTCCTCGCACAATAATGCATGAAAGATGGTATGAAAATGATGAAAATGCACTAAAAAACAAGAAATTTCTATGAAGAAGAAGATGGAAGAAGATGGAGATGGTGATGATGATGAAGATGAAGAAGAAAAATCAGAAAATGAACAAAAATGATAGTTTTTTTACCTTCCAACGTCGCAAATCTACGATCTTACCATCACAACGCTCGTCCTCGAAGCTCTCTCCCCGGCAACGGCGCCAAAATTTGGTGTAGCTCAAGCGTAAGCACCACCTCCTTTACTTGTCAATCCGCGGAGACGTGAGGACCGGTATGAAGACCATGAGCAAGTGAAGGCACAAGTGCGTGAGTGAAAGCACATAAGCATGCACACATATACACACACACATGCACACAAGGTAAGATCAAAGAGAGGAACAATGGAAGGACTTTGATTACAAAGAAATCTATTAAAAAACTGAAATCTACAAGAAACTAACCCCAAAAATGAGCTCTCTAGCTCTTTTTATAGTTTTTGGACTAGTTTTGGCTCTGTCCAGACCTAGTGTTGAGCCTAGTTAAAAATTAGGTTCTAGGGCTTATTTGAAGGCTCAAAGAGAGTCTAAAAATTATGAAAATTGGTACGATGGTACTTCTAATACTCCTCAAGCTCGAGGACTCCTCGGCTTCAACAAAATGGATTTATAAAATTAGATAATGGTATTTACAATGGTTTTTAGTGATGAAAATCACTACTTTTGTAGGGGATTCATCTGAAATTTTGACATACACTTCATGGAGCTCCCTACTTGCTCCCTTTCCTTGTGTGTCCACCTTTTGATGTGCTTCCATGCTTTGTCCTTGACTTTGAGCTTCAACACTCCCCCCCCTCTCGAATGTGTCGTCCCTGACAGACCCTTGTGGTGGTTGTTCCAAGTAGTGCCTTGAGAGGGAGCGTCCCGTCTGTCTGAACAAAAGTCGTCTGACTTCCAGATGTGTCTGCGTTGGTTGTCCGGTTCTTCATTTGTCACTCCAAGCACAACCACAGAATCCTATTTTCTTAGAATCGTGTTCTAGAGAATCGCGATTTTGTCCCTTGGATGAAAATCGTGGTTTTTTTTTTTTTTATAGAGAATCATGTTTTTAGAGAATCGTGTTTTCTGAGAATCTTGTTTTTGACATGAAAATCGCGATTGTCTACAAAGAATCGTGATTCAGAAAATCGTGTTTTTCACAAAATCGTGGTTCTCAGAATCGTGTTTCACAAAATCGTGTTTCACAAAATCGTGTTTTCACAAAATCCTGTTTTCATAGAATCGTGTTCTAGAGAATCGCAATTTTGTCTCAGAGAATCGTGATTCCACAAAATCGTGTTTTAGAGAATCCTGTTCTCACAGAATCGTGTTTTTGGCTGAACATCGTGATTTGTGAGAATTGCGATTTTGAGCACAAACAGAGAATCGCGATTCTTAGAATGACCACAGAATTGTGTTCTTTTCAAAAGGCTTTTAGGCGGGAAACAGAGAATCGCGATTTTCAAACAATTTTGAATTTTTCACAGAATCGCGATTTTTATCACAAAATCATGTTTTTTGGCGGGAATTTTGAATTTCTGTGCACCGAGCAATGGCGAGCTCCGTATGTGCAGAAAATCATGAAAAAACACAGCGCTTGCACTCTCTTGTACTTCCTAACTCCTCCTCGCACAATAATGCATGAAAGATGGTATGAAAATGATGAAAATGCACTAATAAACAAGAAATTTCTATGAAGAAGAAGATGGAAGAAGATGGAGATGGTGATGATGATGAAGATGAAGAAGAAAAATCAGAAAATGAACAAAAATGACAGTTTTTTTACCTTCCAACGTCGCAAATCTACGATCTTACCATCACAACGCTCGTCCTCGAAGCTCTCTCCCCGGCAACGGCGCCAAAATTTGGTGTAGCTCAAGCGTAAGCACCACCTCCTTTACTTGTCAATCCGCGGAGACGTGAGGATCAGTATGAAGACCATGAGCAAGTGAAGGCACAAGTGCGTGAGTGAAAGCACACAAGCATGCACACACATACACACACACGCACACAAGGTAAGATCAAAGAGAGGAACAATGGAAGGACTTTGATTACAAAGAAATCTATTAAAAAACTGAAATCTACAAGAAACTAACCCCAAAAATGAGCTCTCTAGCTCTTTTTTGGACTAGTTTTTGGACTAGTTTTGGCCTTGTCCAGACCTAGTGTCCGGCCTAGTTAAAAATTAGGTTCTAGGGCTTATTTGAAGGCTCAAACAGAGTCTAGAAATTATGAAAATTGGTACGATGGTACTTCTAATACTCCTCAAGCTTGAGGACTCCTCGGCTTGAACAAAATGGAGTTATAAAATTAGATAATGGTATTTACAATGGTTTATAGTGATGAAAATCACTACTTTTGTAGGGGATTCATCTGAAATTTTGACATACACTTCATGGAGCTCCCTACTTGCTCCCTTTCCTTGTGTGTCCACCTTTTGATGTGCTTCCATGCTTTGTCCTTGACTTTGAGCTTCAACACTCCCCCCCCTCTCGAGTTTGTCGTCCCTGACAGACCCTTGTTGTGGTGGTTGTTCCAAGTAGTGCCTTGAGAGGGAGCGTCCCGTCTGTCTGAACAAAAGTCGTCTGACTTCCAGATATGTTTGCGTTGGTTGTCCGGTTCTTCATTTGTCACTGCAAGCACAACCACAGAATCCTATTTTCTAAGAATCGTGTTCTAGAGAATCGCGATTTTGTCCCTTGGATGAAAATCGTGTTTTTTTTTTTTTTTTTTTAGAGAATCATGTTTTTAGAGAATCGTGTTTGCTGAGAATCTTGTTTTTTACATGAAAATCGCGATTGTCTACAGAGAATCGTGATTCACAAAATCGTGTTTTTAACAAAATCGTGGTTCTCAGAATCGTGTTTCACAAAATCGTGTTTTCACAAAATCGTGTTTTCATAGAATCCTGTTCTATAGAATCGCAATTTTGTCTCAGAGAATCGTGATTCCACAAAATCGTGTTTTAGAGAATCGTGTTCTCACAGAATCGTGTTTTTGGCTGAACATCGTGATTTGTGAGAATTGCGATTTTGAGCACAAACAGAGAATCACGATTCTGAGAATGACCATAGAATTGTGTTCTTTTCAAAAGGCTTTTATGCGGGAAACACAGAATCACGATTTTCAAACAATTTTGAATTTCTCACAAAATCGCGATTTTCATCACAGAATCATGTTTTTTGGCGGGAATTTTGAATTTCTGTGCGCCAAGCAATGGCGAGCTCCGTATGTGCAGAAAATCATGAAAAACACAGCGCTTGCACTCTCTTGTACTTCCTAACTCCTCCTCGCACAATAATGCATGAAAGATGGTATGAAAATGATGAAAATGCACTAAAAAACAAGAAATTTCTATGAAGAAGAAGATGGAAGAAGATGGAGATGGTGATGATGATGAAGATGAAGAAGAAAAATCAGAAAATGAACAAAAATGACAGTTTTTTTACCTTCCAACGTCGCAAATCTACGATCTTACCATCACAACGCTCGTCCTCGAAGCTCTCTCCCCGGCAACGGCGCCAAAATTTGGTGTAGCTCAAGCGTAAGCACCACCTCCTTTACTTGTCAATCCGCGGAGACGTGAGGATCGGTATGAAGACCATGAGCAAGTGAAGGCACAAGTGCGTGAGTGAAAGCACACAAGCATGCACACACATACACATACACGCACACAAGGTAAGATCAAAGAGAGGAACAAGGGAAGGACTTTGATTACAAAGAAATCTATTAAAAAACTGAAATCTACAAGAAACTACCCCAAAAATGAGCTCTCTAGCTCTTTTTATAGTTTTTGGACTAGTTTTGGCCCTGTCCAGACCTAGTGTCCGGTCTAGTTAAAAATTAGGTTCTATGGCTTATTTGAAGGCTCAAACAGAGTCTAAAAATTATGAAAATTGGTACGATGGTACTTCTAATACTCCTCAAGTTCGAGGACTCCTCGGCTTGAACAAAATGGAGTTATAAAATTAGATAATGGTATTTACAATGGTTTTTAGTGATGAAAATCACTACTTTTGTAGGGGATTCATCTGAAATTTTGACATACACTTCATGGAGCTCCCTACTTGCTCCCTTTCCTTGTGTGTCCACCTTTTGATGTGCTTCCATGCTTTGTCCTTGACTTTGAGCTTCAACACTCCACCCCCTCTTGAGTCTGTCGTCCCTCACAGACCCTTATTGTGGTGGTTGTTCTAAGTAGTGCCTTGAGAGGGAGCGTCCCGTCTGTCTGAACAAAAGTCGTCTGACTTCCAGATGTGTCTGCGTTGGTTGTCCGGTTCTTCATTTGTCACTGCAAGCACAACCACAGAATCCTATTTTCTCAGAATCGTGTTCTAGAGAATCGTGATTTTGTCCCTTGGATGAAAATCGTGGTTTTTTTTTTTTTTTTTTTAGAGAATCATGTTTTTAGAGAATCGTGTTTTTTGAGAATCTTGTTTTTGACATGAAAATCGCGATTGTCTACAGAGAATCGTGATTCACAAAATCGTGTTTTTCACAAAATCGTGGTTCTCAGAATCGTGTTTCACAAAATCGTGTTTTCATAGAATCGTGTTCTAGAGAATCGCAATTTTGTCTCAGAGAATCGTGATTCCACAAAATCGTGTTTTAGAGAATTGTGTTCTCACAGAATCGTGTTTTTGGCTGAACATCGTGATTTGTGAGAATTGCAATTTTGAGCACAAACAGAGAATCGCGATTCTGAGAATGACCACAGAATTGTGTTCTTTTCAAAAGGCTTTTAGGCGGGAAACAGAGAATCGTGATTTTCAAACAATTTTGAATTTTTCACAGAATCGCGATTTTCATCACAAAATCATGTTTTCTGGCGGGAATTTCGAGTTTCTGTGCGCCGACCAATGGCGAGCTCCGTATGTGCAGAAAATCATGAAAAAACACAGCGCTTGCACTCTCTTGTACTTCCTAACTCCTCCTCGCACAATAATGCATGAAAGATGGTATGAACATGATGAAAATGCACTAAAAAACAAGAAATTTCTATGAAGAATAAGATGGAAGAAGATGGAGATGGTGATGATGATGAAGATGAAGAAGAAAAATCAGAAAATGAACAAAATGACAGTTTTTTTACTTTCCAACGTCGCAAATCTACGATCTTACCATCACAACGCTCCTCCTCGAAGCTCTCTCCCCAACAACGGCGCAGAAATTTGGTGTAGCTCAAGCGTAAGCACCACCTCCTTTACTTGTCAATCCACGGAGACGTGAGGACCGGTATGAAGACCATGAGCAAGTGAAGGCACAAGTGCGTGAGTGAAAGCACACAAGCATGCACACATATACACACACACGCACACAAGGTAAGATCAAAGAGAGGAACAATGGAAGGACTTTGATTACAAAGAAATCTATTAAAAAACTGAAATCTACAAGAAATTAACCCCAAAAATGAGCTCTCTAGCTCTTTTTATAGTTTTTGGACTAGTTTTGGCCCTGTCCAGACCTAGTGTCCGGCCTAGTTAAAAATTAGGTTCTAGGGCTTATTTGAAGGCTCAAATAGAGTCTAAAAATTTTGAAAATTGGTACGATGGTACTTCTAATACTCCTCAAGCTCGAGGACTCCTCGGCTTGAACAAAATGGAGTTATAAAATTAGATAATGGTATTTACAATGGTTTTTAGTGATGAAAATCACTACTTTTGTAGGGGATTCATCTGAAATTTTGACATACACTTCATGGAGCTCCCTACTTGCTCCCTTTCCTTTTGTGTCCACCTTTTGATGTGCTTCCATGCTTTGTCCTTGACTTTGAGCTTCAACACTCCCCCCCCTCTCGAATCTGTCGTCCCTGACAGACCCTTGTTGTGGTGGTTGTTCCAAGTAGTGCCTTGAGAGGGAGCGTCCCGTCTGTCTGAACAAAAGTCGTCTGACTTCCAGATGTGTCTGCGTTGGTTGTTCGGTTCTTCATTTGTCACTGCAAGCACAACCACAGAATCCTATTTTCTTAGAATTGTGTTCTAGAGAATCACGATTTTGTCCCTTGGATGAAAATCGTGGTTTTTTTTTTTTTAAGAGAATCATGCTTTTAGAGAATCGTGTTTTCTGAGAATCTTGTTTTTGACATGAAAATCGCGATTGTCTACAAAGAATCGTGATTACAAAATCGTGTTTTTCACAAAATCGTGGTTCTCAGAATCGTGTTTCACAAAATCGTGTTTTCACAAAATCCTGTTTTCATAGAATCATGTTCTAGAGAATCGCAATTTTGTCTCAGAGAATCGTGATTCCACAAATCGTGTTTTAGAGAATCCTGTTCTCACAGAATCGTGTTTTTGGCTGAACATCGTGATTTGTGAGAATTGCGATTTTGAGCACAAATAGAGAATCGCGATTCTGAGAATGACCACAGAATTGTGTTCTTTTCAAAAGGCTTTTAGGCAGGAAACAGAGAATCGCGATTTTCAAACAAATTTGAATTTTTCACAGAATCGCGATTTTCATCACAGAATCATGTTTTTTGGCGGGAATTTTGAATTTCTGTGCACCGAGCAATTGCGAGCTCCGTATGTGCAGAAAATCATGAAAAAATACAGCGCTTGCACTCTCTTGTACTTCCTAACTCCTCCTCGCACAATAATGCATGAAAGATGGTATGAAAATGATGAAAATGCACTAAAAAACAAGAAATTTGTATGAAGAAGAAGATGGAAGAAGATGGAGATGGTGATGATGATGAAGATGAAGAAGAAAAATCAGAAAATGAACAAAAATGACAGTTTTTTTACCTTCCAACGTCGCAAATCTACGATCTTACCATCACAACGCTCGTCCTTGAAGCTCTCTCCCCGGCAACGGCGCCAAAATTTGGTGTAGCTCAAGCGTAAGCACCACCTCCTTTACTTGTCAATGCGCCGAGACGTGAGGACCGGTATGAAGACCATGAGCAAGTGAAGGCACAAGTGCGTGAGTGAAAGCAAACAAGCATGCACACACATACACACACACGCACACAAGGTAAGATCAAAGAGAGGAACAATGGAAGGACTTTGATTACAAAGAAATCTATTAGAAAACTGAAATCTACAAGAAACTAACCCCAAAAATGAGCTCTGTAGCTCTTTTTATAGTTTTTGGACTAGTTTTGGCCTTGTCCAGACCTAGTGTCCGGCCTAGTTAAAAATTAGGTTCTAGGGCTTATTTGAAGGCTCAAACAGAGTCTAGAATTTATGAAAATTGGTACGATGGTACTTCTAATACTCCTCAAGTTTGAGGACTCCTCGGCTTGAACAAAATGGAGTTATAAAATTAGATAATGGTATTTACAATGGTTTTTAGTGATGAAAATCACTACTTTTGTAGGGGATTCATCTGAAATTTTAACATACACTTCATGGAGCTCCCTACTTGCTCTCTTTCCTTGTGTGTCCACCTTTTGATGTGCTTCCATGCTTTGTCCTTGACTTTGAGCTTCAACACTCCACCCCCTCTTGAGTCTGTCGTCCCTGACAGACCCTTGTTGTGGTGGTTGTTCCAAGTAGTGCCTTGAGAGGGAGCGTCCCGTCTCTCTGAACAAAAGTCGTCTGACTTCTAGATGTGTCTGCGTTGGTTGTCCGGTTCTTCATTTGTCACTGCAAGCACAACCATAGAATCCTATTTTCTCAGAATCGTGTTCTAGAGAATCGTGATTTTGTCCCTTGGATGAAAATCGTGGTGTTTTTTTTTTTTTAAAGAGAATCATCTTTTTAGAGAATCGTGTTTTCTGAGAATCTTTTTTTGACATGAAAATCGCGATTGTTTACAAAGAATCGTGATTCACAAAATTGTGTTTTTCACAAAATCGTGGTTCTAAGAATCGTGTTTCACAAAATCGTGTTTTCACAAAATCGTGTTTTCATAGAATCGTGTTCTAGAGAATCGCAATTTTGTCTCAGAGAATCGTGATTCCACAAAATCGTGTTTTAGAGAATTGTGTTCTCACAGAATTGTGTTCTCACAGAATCGTGTTTTTGGCTGAACATCGTGATTTGTGAGAATTACAATTTTGAGCACAAACAGAGAATCGCGATTCTGAGAATGACCAGAGAATTGTGTTCTTTTCAAAAGGCTTTTAGGCGGGAAACAGAGAATCGCGATTTTCAAACAATTTTGAATTTTTCACAGAATCGCGATTTTCATCACAAAATCATGTTTTTTGGCGGGAATTTCGAATTTCTGTGCGCCGAGCAATGGCGAGCTCCGTATGTGCAGAAAATCATGAAAAAACACAGTGCTTGCACTCTCTTGTACTTCCTAACTCCTCCTAACACAATAATGCATGAAAGATGGTATGAACATGATGAAAATGCACTAAAAAACAAGAAATTTCTATGAAGAAGAAGATGGAAGAAGATGGAGATGGTGATGATGATGAAGATGAAGAAGAAAAATCAGAAAATGAAAAAAAATGATAGTTTTTTTACCTTCCAACGTCGCAAATCTACGATCTTACCATCACAACGCTCGTCCTCGAAGCTCTCTCCCCAGCAACGGCGCCAAAATTTGGTGTAGCTCAAGCGTAAGCACCACCTCCTTTACTTGTCAATCCGCGGAGACGTGAGGACCGGTATGAAGACCATGAGCAAGTGAAGGCACAAGTGCGTGAGTGAAAGCACACAAGCATGCACACATATACACACACACACGCACACAAGGTAAGATCAAAGAGAGGAACAATGGAAGGACTTTGATTACAAAGAAATCTATTAAAAAACTGAAATCTACAAGAAACTAACCCCAAAAATGAGCTCTCTAGCTCTTTTTATAGTTTTTGGACTAGTTTTGGCCCTGTTCAGACCTAGTGTCCGGCCTAGTTAAAAATTAGGTTCTAGGGCTTATTTGAAGGCTCAAACAGAGTCTAAAAATTATGAAAATTGGTACGATGGTACTTCTAATACTCCTCAAGCTCGAGGACTCCTCGGCTTGAACAAAATGGATTTATAAAATTAGATAATGGTATTTACAATGGTTTTTAGCGATGAAAATCACTACTTTTGTAGGGGATTCATATGAAATTTTGACATACACTTCATGGAGCTCCCTACTTGCTCCCTTTCCTTGTGTGTCCTTTTGATTTGCCTCCATGCTTTGTCCTTGACTTTGAGCTTCAACACTCCCCCCCCTCTCGAATCTGTCGTCCCTGACAGACCCTTGTTGTGGTGGTTGTTCCAAGTAGTGCCTTGAGAGGGAGCGTCCTGTCTGTCTGAACAAAAGTCGTCTGACTTCCAGATGTGTCTGCGTTGGTTGTCCGGTTCTTCATTTGTCACTGCAAGCACAACCACAGAATCCTATTTTCTTAGAATCGTGTTCTAGAGAATCGGGATTTTGTCCCTTGGATGAAAATCGTGGTTTTTTTTTTTTTTTTTTTAGAGAATCATGTTTTTAGAGAATCGTGTTTTCTGAGAATCTTGTTTTTGACATGAAAATCGCGATTGTCTACAAAGAATCGTGATTCACGAAATCGTGTTTTTCACAAAATCGTGGTTCTCAGAATCGTGTTTCACAAAATCGTATTTTCACAAAATCCTGTTTTCATAGAATCGTGTTCTAGAGAATCGCAATTTTGTCTCAGAGAATCGTGATTCCACAAAATCATGTTTTAGAGAATCCTGTTCTCACAGAATCGTGTTTTTGGCTGAACATCGTGATTTGTGAGAATTGCGATTTTGAGCACAAACAGAGAATCGCGATTCTGAGAATGACCACAGAATTGTGTTCTTTTCAAAAGGCTTTTAGGCGGGAAACAGAGAATCGCAATTTTCAAACAATTTTGAATTTTTCACAGAAATGCGATCTTTATCACAGAATCATGTTTTTTGGCGGGAATTTTGAATTTCTGTGCACCGAGCAATGGCGAGCTCCGTATGTGCAGAAAATCATGAAAAAACACAGCGCTTGCACTCTCTTGTACTTCCTAAGTCCTCCTCGCACAATAATGCATGAAAGATGGTATGAAAATGATGAAAATGCACTAAAAAACAAGAAATTTCTATGAAGAAGAAGATGGAAGAAGATGGAGATGGTGATGATGATGAAGATGAAGAAGAAAAATCAGAAAATGAACAAAAATGACAGTTTTTTTACCTTCCAACGTCGCAAATCTACGATCTTACCATCACAACGCTCGTCCTCGAAGCTCTCTCCCCGGCAACGGCGCCAAAATTTGGTGTAGCTCAAGCGTAAGCACCACCTCCGCGGAGACGTGAGGACCGGTATGAAGACCATGAGCAAGTGAAGGCACAAGTGCGTGAGTGAAAGCACACAAGCATGCACACACATACACACACACACACACACAAGGTAAGATCAAAGAGAGGAACAATGGAAGGACTTTGATTACAAAGAAATCTATTAGAAAACTGAAATCTACAAGAAACTAACCCCAAAAATGAGCTCTCTAGCTCTTTTTATAGTTTTTGGACTAGTTTTGGCCTTGTCCAGACCTAGTGTCCGGCATAGTTAAAAATTAGGTTCTAGGGCTTATTTGAAGGCTCAAACAGAGTTTAGAATTTATGAAAATTGGTACGATGGTACTTCTAATACTCCTCAAGCTCGAGGACTCCTCGGCTTGAACAAAATGGAGTTATAAAATTAGATAATGGTATTTACAATGGTTTTTAGTGATGAAAATCACTACTTTTGTAGGGGATTCATCTGAAATTTTGACATACACTTCATGGAGCTCCCTACTTGCTCCCTTTCCTTGTGTGTCCATCTTTTGATGTGCTTCCATGCTTTGTCCTTGACTTTGAGCTTCAACACTCCACCCCCTCTTGAGTCTGTCGTCCCTGACAGACCCTTGTTGTGGTGGTTGTTCCAAGTAGTGCCTTGAGAGGGAGCGTCCCATCTGTCTGAACAAAAGTCGTCTGACTTCCAGATGTGTCTGCGTTGGTTGTCCGGTTCTTCATTTGTCACTGCAAGCACAACCACAGAATCCTATTTTCTGAGAATCGTGTTCTAGAGAATCGTGATTTTGTCCTTTGGATGAAAATCATGGTTTTTTTTTTTTTTTTTTAGAGAATCATGTTTGAAGAGAATCGTGTTTTCTGAGAATCTTGTTTTTGACATGAAAATCGCGATTGTCTACAGAGAATGGTGATTCAGAAAATCGTGTTTTTCACAAAATCGTGGTTCTCAGAATCGTGTTTCACAAAATCGTGTTTTCACAAAATCGTGTTTTCATAGAATCGTGTTCTAGAGAATCGCAATTTTGTCTCAGAGAATCGTGATTCCACAAAATCGTGTTTTAGAGAATTGTGTTCTCACAGAATCGTGTTTTTGGCTGAACATCGTGATTTGTAAGAATTGCAATTTTGAGCACAAACAGAGAATCACGATTCTGAGAATGACCACAGAATTGTGTTCTTTTCAAAAGGCTTTTAGGCGGGAAAGAGAGAATCGCGATTTTCAAACAATTTTGAATTTTTCACAGAATCGCAATTTTCATCACAAAATCATGTTTTTTGGCGGGAATTTTGAATTTCTGTGCGCCGAGCAATGGCGAGCTCCATATGTGCAGAAAATCATGAAAAAACACAGCGCTTGCACTCTCTTGTACTTCCTAAATCCTCCTCGCATAATAATGCATGAAAGATGGTATGAACATGATGAAAATGCACTAAAAAACAAGAAATTTCTATGAAGAAGAAGATGGAAGAAGATGGAGATGGTGATGATGATGAAGATGAAGAAGAAAAATCAGAAAATGAACAAAAATGACAGTTTTTTTACCTTCCAACGTCGCAAATCTACGATCTTACCATCACAACGCTCGTCCTCGAAGCTCTCTCCCCAGCAACGGCGCCAAAATTTGGTGTAGCTCAAGCGTAAGCACCACCTCCTTTACTTGTCAGTCCGCGGAGACGTGAGGACCGGTATGAAGACCATGAGCAAGTGAAGGCACAAGTGCGTGAGTGAAAGCACACAAGCATGCACACATATACACACACACATGCACACAAGGTAAGATCAAAGAGAGGAACAATGGAAGGACTTTGATTACAAAGAAATCTATTAAAAAACTGAAATCTACAAGAAACTAACCCCAAAAATGAGCTCTCTAGCTCTTTTTATAGTTTTTGGACTAGTTTTGGCCCTGTCCAGACCTAGTGTCCAGCCTAGTTAAAAATTAGGTTCTAGGGCTTATTTGAAGGCTCAAACAGAGTCTAAAAATTATGAAAATTGGTACGATGGTACTTCTAATACTCCTCAAGCTCGAGGACTCCTGGGCTTGAACAAAATGGATTTATAAAATTAGATAATGGTATTTACAATGGGTTTTAGTGATGAAAATCACTACTTTTATAGGGGATTCATCTGAAATTTTGACATACACTTCATGGAGCTCCCTACTTGCTCCCTTACCTTGTGTGTCCACCTTTTGATGTGCTTCCATGCTTTGTCCTTGACTTTGAGCTTCAACACTCCCCCCCCCTCTCGAATCTGTCGTCCCTGACAGACCCTTGTTGTGGTGGTTGTTCCAAGTAGTGCCTTGAGAGGGAGCGTCCTGTCTGTCTGAACAAAAGTCGTCTGACTTCCAGATGTGTCTGCGTTGGTTGTCCAGTTCTTCATTTGTCACTCCGAGCACAACCACAGAATCCTATTTTCTTAGAATCGTGTTCTAGAGAATCGCGATTTTGTCCCTTGGATGAAAATCGTGGTTTTTTTTTTTTTTTTTTATAGAGAATCATGTTTTTAGAGAATCGTGTTTTCTGAGAATCTTGTTTTTGACATGAAAATCGCGATTGTCTACAAAGAATCGTGATTCACAAAATCGTGTTTTTCACAAAATCGTGGTTCTCATAATCGTGTTTCACAAAATCGTGTTTTCACAAAATCCTGTTTTCATAGAATCGTGTTCTAGAGAATCGCAATTTTGTCTCAGAGAATCGTGATTCCACAAAATCGTGTTTTAGAGAATCCTGTTCTCACAGAATCGTGTTTTTGGCTGAACATCGTGATTTGTGAGAATTGCGATTTTGAGCACAAACAGAGAATCGCGATTCTGAGAATGACGACAGAATTGTGTTCTTTTCAAAAGGATTTTAGGCGGGAAACAGAGAATCGCGATTTTCAAACAATTTTGAATTTTTCACAGAATCGCGATTTTTATCACAGAATCATGTTTTTTGGCGGGAATTTTGAATTTCTGTGCACCGAGCAATGGCGAGCTCCGTATGTGCAGAAAATCATGAAAAAACACAGCGCTTGCACTCTCTTGTACTTCCTAACTCCTCCTCGCACAATAATGCATGAAAGATGGTATGAAAATGATGAAAATGCACTAAAAAACAAGAAATTTCTATGAAGAAGAAGATGGAAGAAGATGGAGATGGTGATGATGATGAAGATGAAGAAGAAAAATCAGAAAATGAACAAAAATGACAGTTTTTTTACCTTCCAACGTCGCAAATCTACGATCTTACCATCACAACGGTCGTCCTCGAAGCTCTCTCCCCGGCAACGGCGCCAAAATTTGGTGTAGCTCAAGCGTAAGCACCACCTCCTTTACTTGTCAGTCCGCGGAGACGTGAGGACCGGTATGAAGACCATGAGCAAGTGAAGGCACAAGTGCGTGAGTGAAAGCACACAAGCATGCACACACATACACACACACGCACACAAGGTAAGATCAAAGAGAGGAACAATGGAAGGACTTTGATTACAAAGAAATCTATTAAAAAACTGAAATCTACAAGAAACTAACCCCAAAAATGAGCTCTCTAGCTCTTTTTATAGTTTTTGGACTAGTTTTGGCCTTGTCCAGACCTAGTGTCCGGCCTAGTTAAAAATTAGGTTCTAGGGCTTATTTGAAGGCTCAAACAGAGTCTAGAAATTATGAAAATTGGTACGATGGTACTTCTTATACTCCTCAAGCTTGAGGACTCCTCGGCTTGAACAAAATGGAGTTATAAAATTAGATAATGGTATTTACAATGGTTTATAGTGATGAAAATCACTACTTTTGTAGGGGATTCATCTGAAATTTTGACATACACTTCATGGAGCTCCCTACTTGCTCCCTTTCCTTTTGTGTCCACCTTTTGATGTGCTTCCATGCTTTGTCCTTGACTTTGAGCTTCAACACTCCCCCCCCTCTCGAGTTTGTCGTCCCTGACAGACCCTTGTTGTGGTGGTTGTTCCAAGTAGTGCCTTGAGAGGGAGCGTCCCGTCTGTCTGAACAAAAGTCGTCTGACTTCCAGATGTGTCTGCGTTGGTTGTCCGGTTCTTCATTTGTCACTGCAAGCACAACCACAGAATCCTATTTTCTCAGAATCGTGTTCTAGAGAATCGCGATTTTGTCCCTTGGATGAAAATTGTGGTTTTTTTTTTTTTTTTTTTTAGAGAATCATGTTTTTAGAGAATCGTGTTTTCTGAGAATCTTGTTTTTGACATGAAAATCGCGATTGTCTACAGAGAATCGTGATTCACAAAATCGTGTTTTTCACAAAATCGTGGTTCTCACAATCGTGTTTCATAAAATCGTGTTTTCACAAAATCGTGTTTTCATAGAATCCTGTTCTATAGAATCGCAATTTTGTCTCAGAGAATCGTGATTCCACAAAATCGTGTTTTAGAGAATCGTGTTCTCACAGAATCGTGTTTTTGGCTGAAGATCGTGATTTATGAGAATTGCGATTTTGAGCACAAACAGAGAATCGCGATTCTGAGAATGACCATAGAATTGTGTTCTTTTCAAAAGGCTTTTAGGCGGGAAACACAGAATCATGATTTTCAAACAATTTTGAATTTTTCACAAAATCGCGATTTTCATCACAAAATCATGTTTTTTGGCGGGAATTTCGAATTTCTGTGCGCCAAGCAATGGCGAGCTCCGTATGTGCAAAAAATCATGAAAAAACACAGCGCTTGCACTCTCTTGTACTTCCTAACTCCTCCTCGCACAATAATGCATGAAAGATGGTATGAAAATGATGAAAATGCACTAAAAAACAAGAAATTTCTATGAAGAAGAAGATGGAAGAAGATGGAGATGGTGATGATGATGAAGATGAAGAAGAAAAATCAGAAAATGAACAAAAATGACAGTTTTTTTACCTTCCAACGTCGCAAATCTACGATCTTACCATCACAACGCTCGTCCTCGAAGCTCTCTCCCCGGCAACGGCGCCAAAATTTGGTGTAGCTCAAGCGTAAGCACCACCTCCTTTACTTGTCAATCCGCGGAGACGTGAGGACCGGTATGAAGACCATGAGCAAGTGAAGGCACAAGTGCGTGAGTGAAAGCACACAAGCATGCACACACATACACACACACGCACACAAGGTAAGATCAAAGAGAGGAACAATGGAAGGACTTTGATTACAAAGAAATCTATTAAAAAACTGAAATCTACAAGAAACTAACCCCAAAAATGAGCTCTCTAGCTCTTTTTATAGTTTTTGGACTAGTTTTGGCCTTGTCCAGACCTAGTGTCCGGCCTAGTTAAAAATTAGGTTCTAGGGCTTATTTGAAGGCTCAAACAGAGTCTAAAAATTATGAAAATTGGTACGATGGTACTTCTAATACTCCTCAAGCTCGAGGACTCCTCGGCTTGAACAAAATGGAGTTATAAAAATAGAAAATGGTATTTACAAAGGTTTTAGTGATGGAAATCACTATTTTTGTAGGGGATTCTTCTGAAAAGTTGACATGTACTTCATGGAGCTCCCTACTTGCTCCTTCTTCTTGTGTGTGTCCACCTTTCTGATGTGCTTCCATGCTTGTGCTTGACCTTGAGTTCCAACAAGGGAGAACAAGATATCCCAGACCTGCAGATTATGCCAAGCCCTATAATCAGATAGAAAGAATTTAGCAAGATTTCTTTTCAGGAGGCAGGCTCAAATATCATGGCTACTAAGACTTCTGACAACCCATTTTGCAGCCATATTTTCAGCCATCTTCTTGGGACAAATGATACCGAGACCACCTTGAGATTTGGGAAGACAACAAGTTTTCCAAGCCACTTTAGGGATCTTCTGTTGAGAAGGCTTGCTACCCCAAAGGAAGTTTCTGGCAAGAGAGATAACCTACTCAAGTTGTTTATTAGTAGGGGACCAGCACGCAAGACAATAAACGAGTTTAGGCAGAATAAAATGATTAAGAATAAAAGATCTGTGGGGAAGGGAACTATTTGTTGATATATTTAGGTAGTGATGTGTGTGAACACACTAGGACCGCCGGGGCACTTTTTTCCCTCTTTAGGAGGTTTTTTTCCCCCGGCTTGTATATACGCATATTGCCCTAATGGGCTACTTATCTTTGTACATTCTCTAGTAATACATTCCGTATTGTGTCTTTGTGCTCCAAGCTTCTTCTTCTTCCTTGTGCTGTTTGTGTGCTTCCGTAGACGTCTATCTCCAACAATTGGTATCAGAGCAGGTCATCACTTCATCTAGGGCGCGGTCGACACTCCTCCGTTTGCAGTCTCAGATTTGCATGAAATTTGGTGAGCATACTCAGGGTGTTTCAGAGATCAAAACAGCTTCGCTATGTGGTGCCGAAATCACGATCTGAGCTCGTTTTGGCCTCCGAATGCACTATCACAGCGCTTGTGCAAGCTATTTTGTCTTTTTGTGCCAAAGATATATACCAGTTTCTGTTCGCCAGTATAAGCGTCTCGAAGTCTGCTACAGGTCTAGTAGAATTTGTCTCGGCAATTCTGTTCAACTTTTTGAGATATAGTCAATTTTCTGCATCAAGGTATTTTAGTCACCGGCCATGGTTGAAAGCAGTGATGTATTCCGTATGTTGGCTGTTGAGGATAAGTTGGATGGTACCAACTACCCGTTATGGGCTTATATCATGCGACATGTATTGGTTGCAAAAGGATTGTGGAACATTGTGCAAGGTGTTGAAAGACTTCCTGTTACATCTCTGACTACAGGTACTTCAAATACAGGTGTTGGAGCTGATGAAGATGGTGTCGAAAATGATATTCCCAGATTCCTATTCGTGCTGTTGTTTCTGTTGCACCTACTGCAGAGCAGATTCGCTGGGATGGCAGAGATGCCCAGGCACATGCTTTGATAGCCTTGTCTGTCAAACGTGCCATTATTGCTCACATTCGCTCTTGCAGAAGAGCTAAGGATGCTTGGGATACACTTACCACATTGTGCCAAGCTAGGAATGAGGCTCGTGTTGCTTACCTCCGAAAATAGTTGGAGAGTGAGCACATGAATGAAGGTGATTCTATGGACAGTTTCCTAAAAAAGATCAAAGACTTGAAGGAACAGTTGATTTCTGCTGATGAGGTTATACCAGATAGCTCACTTGTGCAGACCGTTCTGAATGGTCTTCCTGATTCATATCAGAGTTTTTCTTCTACTCTTCAGTTGATTATGAAAGGCAATCCAAATGCCTTATCATTTGAGGAGTTAGTCTCTGTTCTGTTGCACGAAGATCAGTCCATGCAAAATAGGTCCATTATGCAAGTTGCAGATCAAGCTTTCCTGGCTAGTCAGAAGGGCAAAGGAAAATGGAGCTCTTCAACTAGTAAGCAGAAATCTGCTAATTTTGCATATTCGAAGAAGGAAGATAAAGATGAGAAGAAATCAGAAAAGCATAAATTGTTTTGTAAGTACTGTAAAGGGAATGATCATATCATAAAGAACTATCCAAAACTGGCTGCTAAAGAGGCAAAGAAGAAAGAGGCTGGAATGGTTGTTGCAGAGGCCTCTACACCAAAAACAGAGTCTGCAAATCTTGTGCAGGAAGAAGAATGGGCGTTTACTACTGTCTGCAATTTTGACCCATCTTCTCATGAGCAGTGCATGTCTGTAGTAGACTCAGATGTTTGGTATTTTGACAGTGGGGCGACCAAACATATTACCTCACAGCACAGTTTCTTCTATTCACTCGAGCCTTCCCCTACAGGGAATACTGTTACATGCGCCAACAACTCCTCTTATCCTGTTATGGGAGTTGGTAAGATCATTTTGACTACTGCTGATGGTAGTTCTTTCACTTTGTCAGATGCTTTATTGGTGCCAGGGATAAAAAAGAACCTGTTATCAGGTTCTGCATTAGCCAAGATTGGCTTGGTTGTGAAATTTGTTGATGGCAGGTGTACAGTTCATGATCTGTCAAATGGCGATGTGATTATTGCTTCTAGCATCTTATGTCGTGGGCTCTATAAGCTCATAGACTATGAAAGATCTGTAAATGATTTGGCATGTGCAGCAAATGATTCTCAGGCTATGTCATATGCAAAGCTTTGGCATGCATGCTTTGGTCATCTGAATTTTGCTAGTTTGCTACGCCTGCAGAAATCTGAAATGGTGTCCTCGATGCCCAAACTTGAGGCACCTGGAAAACATGTTTGTGAAGGCTGTATTTTGGGCAAAATGCAGCGTTCATCCTTTCCAAAAGATGGTTCAGTTCGGGCTACTCAGAAATTGAAGCTTGCACATAGTGATGTCTGTGGTCCTATGCAGACACCTTCTTTTGGAAATTATCTTTACTTCATGACTTTCATTGATGATTTTTCCAGGAATGCATGGGTATATCCACTCAAAGCAAAGTCCGAAGTGTTCATGTGCTTTAAACAGTTTTTGGTTTTGGCTGAAAATCTGTCAGCATATAAAATAGGCACCCTTCGTTCTAATCGAGGGGGGGAATATATGTCTTCTGATTTTAATGCATTTCTGGCTGAACGTGGGATAAAACACCAGTGTACAGTGCCGTATACACCTCAACAAAATGGAGTTGCTGAACGAAAGAATAGGTCACTCATGGAGATGGTGAGGTGCATGGTCAAGAGTCAGGCTTTACCACATAGTTTCTGGCTTGAGGTTGTCATGTGTGCAACATATGTACTGAACAGGTATCCCACTAAAGCACTGCAGTCTATCACTCCATATGAGGCTTGGCATGACCGCAAGCCATCCGTTTCTCATCTGCGTGTTTTTGGTTGTTTGGCATATGCACTAGTGCCTGAACAACATCGCAGAAAATTGGATGATAAGGCAGTAAAATGTATTTGTTGGGTACAGTTCTGAAAGTAAAGGCTATCGTCTGTATCATCCACAGACTAAACGCATTCTGGTTAGCCGTGATGTTGTATTTGTGGAAGATGCTATTCAGCCATTGCTTTCATGTACTAAGGAGACATCTGTTAGCTCCAAAGACATGTATGATACTTTGATGCCTCTTTTTACACGTGGACATTCTAATGCTGGTCCTAATGAGCCAACTTCTCAGCCTTTGTAGGTTTCATATGATGATGCAGATCATTCCATTTCTGATGCAGATTTACATGATGCACTTGTTGATGAGAGAGTTGATATTGAGCAGGCAAAAACTATGCCAAAATGGCTGGTGCACACTTTGCGTGACAGTGAATTAGATGCACCTTTGTCATATCATACTCGTTCCGCCTTCATAGTGCCTCCTTTGCATCAGATTGCTATGCTATGGTTGTGTCTATTCTCTGTGATGAGAATGAGCCTATTTCTTTTGATGAAGCACAGAATTCAAAAAATTGGATGGCTGCTATGCAATCTGAATATGATGCTATAATGAAGAATGGTACATGGTCTTTATGTGACTTGCCTCCTAACAAGAAGGCCATTGGCACTAAGTGGGTATACAAGCTGAAGTGTAAACCTGATGGTACAGTTGACAGGTATAAGGCTAGGCTTGTTGCAAAGGGTTATGCGTAGGAAAGAGGCATTGATTTTGATGAGACCTTTGCACCTACATGCCGTATGACTACTGTTCGGAGCATTTGTGCACTTGCAGCCCATCATGGTTGGAACGTACATCAGTTGGACATTAAAACAACATTTCTGAATGGTGACTTGCATGAAGAAGTGTATGTTTTTCAGCCCCATGGCTTTGTGCAGAAAGGGCATGAAAACCAGGTGTGCAGGTTAAAGAAGGCATTATATGGTTTAAACCAAGCACCACGTGCTTGGTATGAGAAGATACATGCCTATCTGGTTGCACATTGTTTTGAGAACAGTCCAACTGAAAGCACCTTATATGTTAAGCGTGCTAATGATGTGCTTCTGATCATTATTGTTTATGTTCACGACATGCTGCTCACTGGTCCTATTGAGAAGCATATTGCTGATTTCAAGGCTGATTTGCATGCCTCATTTGAGATGTCTGATTTGAGGCATTTGCATCACTATTTGGGCATTCAGTTTATGCAAGTTGATGGTGGAATGGCTTTGTGTCAAACAAAATATATTGACACATTATTGCAGCGTTTTGGCCTTGAAGACTGTAAGCCTATTGCCACTCCTATGGAGACAGGTTTACAATTGAGTCTTCATGATGCTGGAGATGCATTTGATATTGTTCTCTATCAGCAGGTTGTTGGATGCTTAATTTACTTATGCATTACTCGGCTAGATATTCAGTTTGCTGTCTCACAGATGAGCAGGTTTATGCATTGCCCGGGAGTCACGCATTGGAAGGCGGTTAAGCGCATCTTTTGCTACTTGAGTGGTACTCGGCTACTTGGGTTGTTTTATCCCAAGGGGGGATCACTACCGCCAGATTTGCATGCTTTTTCTGACTCAGATTGGGCTGGTTGCTATGACACTTGGGTGTCCACTAGTGGTTTTCGCTTCATGCTTGGTAGCTCATGTATATCTTGGTTGAGCAAGAAGCAGCCTACTATGGCCACTTCCAGTTGTGAAGCTGAGTATAGGGCAGCTTTCACAGCGACCGTTGAGTGTGTGTGGCTCAGACTCCTTATGGCTGATTTGGGTGTTGGCCAGTCTTCTGCCACCACCATCTTCACTAACAGTCAGAGCGCATTGGCAGTTGCAAGGAACCCTGTGTTCCATGCTCTCACTAAGCACATTGAGGTGCATTATCACTATGTCAGGGAGAGGTTCTCTACTGGGGAGATGAGCTTGGCATATGTGCCCACGCAGGAGAACATTGCAGATCTTTTCACGAAGGCTCTACCTAGGGAGAAGTTTGAAGCTTTCCGCAAAGCTTTGGGCTTACTTCCTTTTGTGGAGTGATTTCCACATAGCTTGGCACTTCCTTATACATGAGTGCCAGCTCCTTGTTCACCGCATCACTCCCAAGGGGGATTTGTTGATATATTTAGGTAGTGATGTGTGTGAACACACTAGGACTGCCGGGGCACTTTTTTCCCTCTTTAGGAGGTTTTTTCCCCCACCTTGTATATACGCCTATTGCCCTAATGGGCTACTTATCTTTGTACATTCTCTAGTAATAAATTCAGTATTGTGTGTTTGTGCTCCAAGCTTCTTCTTCTTCCTTGTGATGTTCGCGTGCTTCCGCAGACATCTATCTCCAACACTATTGGCATCAAACCAAAAGTGAAGGTGCTTATTAAATTTATCCATCACCCAATCCCACCTTTTAGCACTAGAGACCTGGAAGCCCATAGGAATACCCAATAATCTGAAGATCTCACCATATTTGATGACCTTACACCCAGCATTTTTAATACATTCAGGAATAACTTTATTAGAAGTTCTAAAACCAGTTTTGGAGTGGTTCACTTGGGAGCCACTAGCAAGACAGAATATATTCAAGCACCCCAAGAAGTTACAGACAGAGAGGTCATCAGCATTCAGGACAACATTAGTATCATCTGCAAACATCTGTAGCCCAAGAGGGGAGGGGGAGTTGGGGATGTTGATACCTTTTATAAGCCCCTGATTCATGGCATCTTTCACAAGCCACCCCACGACATCACTAGCTATGGAAAAGAGAAGAGGAGCTAGAGGACACCCTTGTCTAATGGGCCTCTTAATTCTAAAGGGTTCAGAGACATGACCATTGATGGCAACTCTAGAACAAGCATTATCAAACAAAGAACTAATGAACTTAATAAGACATCTACCAGCCCCCATGTCCTGCAAGGATTGAAGAACAAAGTCCCACTCAATTCTATCATAAGCTTTATCAAAGTCAATTTTGAAGAAGACATAATTCTGATTACTCTCCTCAGCAAACTCCATACCCTCCCAAAGAGAAATGATAGCATCAAGAATGTATCTTCCTCTAATAAATCCCTTTTGTTCAGGCAAAATAAAGTACTTCATAAGGGGGCTAAGGCGCCTAGAAATAGTGGAAGCAAAGATCTTATAAATGGTGTTAAGGTCAAGTAATTGGTCTCCAATTGTTAAGGTCATCCTTGTTCCCTCTTTTGTGGATCAGTCTAATAACTCCAGTGTTAATATGACAAGGGAGATAGCCTTTTCTAACCACCTCTTCCCACACCAAAAGAATAAAGGGAGTGAGAAAATCTTTGAGCATGATAAAAAATTCATTGGGGAGACCATCAAATCCGGGAGACTTATAGGGTTTCAATTTATTGATGGTTTCTTTGATCTCACCGGCAGTGAGGGGCAGGTCCAGAATGGGAACCAGGCTTTCAGGAATCATTTTCTTCCTTTTCATAACAATAGTAGCTCTGGCCCTCTGTATCTCCTCCCCCCACTTGGGAGAACCAGAGAAAACATTCATAAAGAAGCTTTTAGCCTCCTGTAAAGTCTCCTCAATGTTGAGAGTGTGAACACCTTCTCTTTTGAGTAATCTTGGGATAAAATCCTTGACTTTCCTTTTTTTTTTTAATAGAAAACATCTGTTTGTTGTTTCTGTCAATTTTCTCACTCCAAAATTCTTTGGAAGCAGCAAGAGAGTAACTAGCTTCAAGATATCTTTCCTTGTTGAGTCTCAAGGTAAGATTATGATACTCTTGAGAGGTAACATCCAGAGAGTTCAACTTCTCCACAATAGACTCTCTTCTAGCAGCCCTGATACTTTTAGCTTGGGTTCTATACTTAGTGAAAAGGAGTTGAATATCACTCACAACTTTTTCCCAAGCCTGACAAGGGGACACATAGTTACTAAAATGTTGAAGAACAATATTTTTAGTCTAGGCCATAATGCAGGGGAGCTTAAGAAGGTTGATATCAAGATGAGGCCAACCAGCACGATAGGAAGGACTACCCATTTTAAGACTAACACTTAATGGTTTGTGATCAGAGATAAACAATGTGTTATCGGTGTGAACACTAATGTCCCAACACTTCTGAGTGATCAAGTTCTTGATGTAGCACCTATCAAGCCTAGCAGCCAGGTGGGAACTCCCCATTTGTTTATTCGACCAGGTGCACCCAGAATTATGAACAACATCAATGAGATCAGCATGTTACAAAGAATATTCCAAGCATACTTTTCAGCCCCGTTAATCATGGAACCTTTGCACTTCCATCTATCCTCTATTCTAGTGACCATATTAAAATCACCCGCCATAATTAAAGGACCCTGAAGATTATTAAGCTCATCCCAACACTTTCTCCTGTTGACACAGTTATTGGAAGCATAAACAAAAATAATGGACATATTAAAGGGGTTACCCAGTCTGATGTTACACCATTGATTGGAGATGCTAGCAGAATTATCAACCAAAGCATAGGACAAACCAGTAGCAAGACCAATAACAGCCCCCCCTTTCCCATCAACATGATTAGTATAAAACCAGATATAATTGGAGGACAGGATATTCAGATGAATCTTGACCGCACTACCACCAAGTTTGACCTCCTGCAGACAAATTACATCAGGCATCTTTGGCAGAGAGAGAAGCCACTTGTTTAACACTTTGGGTCTAATAGGTCTGTTAGACCCTTAACATTAAGGGAGATAATAAAGAGATCAGACATAAGAAACAAACTAGAGTAGTTACTTTCGACTACTTTTTGTAGGCTTGATGGCTGTGAGAGATGACCTCATTACTTCTTTTCTTTTTGGCTTGGTGGAAGAAACCAATGGCCTTGGTTCATCATCATCCTGGGACATGGGCACAAAATCAACGTTATCAAGGTCATTTTCCATGTTTTCAAGTTTATCTTGATTCATGGCTTCAAGTTCCTGAGAAAAAACATCTGGGGAATTGCAGCTAGGGGGGAAAAACTGAGGAGAGCGAATTTCCATGGCTTCAGAACCCTCCCCCGGACCACAGTTTGGCTGAAGAGGGACAACTTTATTTTTTTTCCCGACTAGGGACCAACCTTCATCAATTTTGATAGATTTCACACTGCCCCCAAGTTCTTCTAGACCAACCCTGTTGGAACCTGTAGAGCCATGATTAGGGTTTAGGTTCTCTTTCGCATGGGGTGAACAATCCTTACCTGATTGGCCTCTTGTATCTTCAAATGGATTCTGAACTTTTTCAAGAAGGACATCATATAAGTTGTCAGATCTTGGACCTTTTTTCTTACCTTTTGGTCGTTGCTTTTTGACATTCTAAGGTGGGGCATCAGAATAAACCTGAACACTTTTGGGAGCAACTTTGTTACCTTCCATGTTTCCTTGGTGGTTTTGGGATTGCAACAAGGGGCAATCCTTTATAACATGTCCCTACTTATAATAGTTAAAGCAGGCATTAGGAATATTCCTATAAATAACCTTTTGGGAGTGGAGTTTCTTACCCATAGAATCTCTGATTGTTAAGTGTGTTTTTTAAATCAGAAGCAATATCAATTTCAATTAGAACTTGCGGATCCCACTTTGGGTTAATCCAGTTGGACCTGGCTTTTTGACCTAGCACCTTTCCAACCATATTTCCAAGGCTTTCAACCCATGGGTAGAAGTCAATGGGCAAGTCAACTCAACCCAAATAGGTATCTTGGTGGGCTTAGGTCCTTTGGGGTTAAAACCTATGTACCATTTAAAAAGGGACACAAGAACATTCTTAATGAAACATTGACCTTCACTAATGACTTGCAAAGCACCTTCAGCTTCTTCAAAGAATAAAAGAAAATAATTATTAGGGTAGTATTGTATATGTTTAACTAGAAGCCCTTTGGATTCCAAATGAGCTTTAATCCACGTTTTAAGAACATAAGCAGGACGGGGACCATGGCATAGCCCAATGACAACCCTGTCAGTTAGATGACCATACCAGTTGTCCAGGGAACTTCTATCGATAACCAGCACTTCACTTTCATCATCACTAGTAACATCTTCCAGAACAATTTCATGAGGGTTTTCTAGCACTTTTCCTTTCCCTTTATCAACAGCATGGGAAGAGTACGTGTTACCTGAGAACTGCTTAATATCAAAGAAGTTTCTTGGATGATTACCACCGACCTTTGCCGAGTCTGCATAGGTTTTCTTGGGCGACGAATGCAGCTTTGTGTCCTGAGCCCGAATAACAAAACCTTCTCCAGCAGCACAAGCATCCTTCTCAGGGGGAAGAGCAGACTCTGAGGTGACTTTTGGTGGAGAAGAAGGACCGTTGGGGAACTGCAGATTAGCATGTTCCATATGCATGTAGCCAAGAGTAGAACCAAGACCATCATCCATCACGGAGAGATCGTTTATGAGCGCTTCAAACAACGACATGGATGAGCAACCACCGACAAAAAAGAGGGGCGAATACAGAGCGTGCCTTAGTACCCCCTCCCCACACCTCGAGGAGGAGGCATGATGCCACAGTCGGACGGAAACCCAATCCACGCTAAGACAAAAACCCTTGGATGGACCAAGCCATTTTTGCTCTTCAATCTACTACTACTACAATTAGCTAGCACACGATTCTTAAAATTTTTTGGGTCGGTCTCCTCCTCCGAACAAATATGTGTTGCTCTGACAATAGCTTTTGATTGGTTTTCTTTAAGTTATTCAACCAATAAAATAACTTGAAAGTTTTGAAATCCAGAGTCAATTGCCGCTCTGTTTGAATTAAGCATGGCGGCACATGATGTGATTCAACAAACTTATGCCGTCTTGTCTGAACCCACCATTAATTATGTTCATTTTTGTTAATCACAAAAATCAAATGCAGGATCCACATTCCATTGTTTTGGTGGTAGAGTCTTTGTCTCTTGATGCCGAGGTCCAAAGTTTAATTTCCAGGTTGGATATGTAATGAATTTGGCCAATCTAAACCAATTGAAATCACTTGTAATCTTATCTAACCCCTTTTTTGTGAGATACAAGAGGTCCCGTAGGCACTATGCCTATTCATATGCACAATTATTATCTTTTCAAGTACAATTGTACAATTCCATGTACAATTCACTAAAGCTCGGGAGAGGAGGCGCTTGCCAAACCTCCATTTAAAAAAAAATCCGCACGCAAGACTCAGGCTACGGGCACTTTGGTAATATAACTTGAGGAGGAATCAAGGACTCTCTCAATTTGCAATGGGTTGACGATCTTAAACTATCAAATATGCTTACATTACTTTTACTTGGAATGGCCATAAACAGAGATGTGATGCTATGAAAACCCACACATTTAAGAGCATATTTTATACATAAATAAGAAGATCCTCTCTACTTTCTTGAATATGCAGTCACTCTTGCTAATTCAGATATACCACAAGTGATTTTTCTCCACTCGTGTCAAAGCAAGGGGTCCGAACCATAGCATTTACCTAGCATGATTTCTTTCATGAACCAATACGTTGGGTGTAGAGAGAAGCAATGTTGATGAAGACACCGTAGAGCTTTTGCACAATAAATTATCTTCATAAGTATACAAGATTATAAGGAGGGAATAGTTGATTGCATTTCGAAAAAGTGTCTTTGCACTATTATCTCCATGCCACAATGCTCTCTCCCATTCTAACATGGTGATGGATATATTTTAGTTGTGTGCACCCACTCATATCTTCTTGTTTAGTTCCATATGTAGGGGAAATGCTACCATATTTTTTCTTCATCATATGGTCTTACATGTGGTGAAAAAAAAAATCCGCATGCATATATACTTACATACAAATATATATTAATGCACAATTACATACATACACATACACATATATACATGCATACATACATACACATACATATACAAGCACACATACAAACTTACTCACTTATTTACATATTCACTAACTTACTTACTTACTTGCAAACACATACACAAGCATACATACATACATACAAAAATACATACATACGTACACACACATACATACTTACTAACATACATACACATATACACATACATAAACAAATGACAAATATGCACACATATAAAAATACACACATAGACACAGATACATACATACTTGCATACTTACATAAACATCAAGACATACACAAATACACACACATGCACACACAACAAGAAAGGTCA
>CM035440.1:75449229-75479229 GCA_020310875.1 Ceratopteris richardii | reverse complement strand
TTTTACAACGGTAAATGAACCATCAAAAATTTCTCAAAAAGTACAATAAATGAGCATAAGAAAAAGGACTCTCCAACGGATATTCTTTTGACGCAATAGCCTTTGATGTAGATTAAAGCCACCTCAAGCATAGTGTAAGCTTGATGTTCCAACATTAAATATGACCTTTTCCACTGGTGTAGAGTACACATATTTAAGCAATGTAGTTGTGCATGACAGCGAGATAATGCAGTGTCCTCTTGGCAATAAATGTTTAACAGATTGCCATATGGGAATTGTCCCAAGTTTTTGCTATCAAAAAAGGACTGAAACTGATCTTCACTTCCTAACATGCCTTCAAAATGTTCTGCATGAATGGCTTTTCCAAACAGGTTTTAGTGTTGGCTTGAAAGACATGTACTTAACAGATGAAATCAAAACATATAAAAAACTTCTTGAAGAAGTTCATATTGTTGTAGATGATGGCAGATTGTCTTCTTAGAGAGTTCTCACTTTGGAAAGGCAGATCCGATTAGTCTTGTCACGAAAAGAGGAACTCATTCCAAGAACTTTTATCAATCCATGTCATAGTGATATCCTTGACTATGGTTACCAAGAAACTTTTCTTAGCTTAGTTGAAGAAATTAGTGCTAGAAGATCAGCAATTTGTGAATTTCAACGTGTTCTTGGGGAAATACAACCGTTGTTGAGAGGCATAAATGTCCATCCAATTCCATGATGGCAATGATAAGGGCCAGAAGCAAAGGACCATTGTCAAACTTGATACAACAGTGTGCATGCTTAGGTTTATAGTCTATAAACGGAGAGGAGTTGTTCTTTTGTGACTTTCATGATGGTTTGGCAATAATTCATTCTTGCTTTTTAGATGGTTTAACCTCCAAAGAATTCCTTTATCATTTAGTGCCTTCCCAAAAAGCTAGAAAAGGGTACGGAGCTGAGGGGCCTGGAGAAGTTTTTCAAAAATGTATGTATGGGTTAAGGGAAGTGTATTTAGCATATGATGGTTCTGTTCGGACACGAACAGACAATCCTGTAATACAATTCAATTATGAAGTTTTGGAGAACATCGAAGAGGCAGACTGGAAATCAAAGGATCCGCAGAGTCCTGGCCTTGTTTCAGAGCTTGTTGGTGTACTGGCCGTGACATCATTGATTGAACCAGCTTATAGTTATGCATTTCGCCAGTCTGCACCAACAAAGAGTAATCCCATTGAATTGCTAAAGGTAATCTTTGACACTTATGATCTCTTCTTATAGTTTTGATTTTAATGTAATGTTGTTAAAACATAATTGGTTTTTGAGGTAAGACAAAACAAAGAAAACTCTGGGAAGTTCGATCATCATGATTTGTTTTCCCTTCTCATTTTCTAGGAGACCCTTCTAAGATGCTGCAACACATCTTTGAAAGGCATAGATCAGAAATCCATTCTTGCCATTTCTTCGAACACAATAAAGAGGAAAACTGATCCAGCAAGGGTAACACTACAGATTCAGAGAAATCTTCACTATTTCACACTTGGAGTGTTACCAGTTAAGACCATGATAGAGTTACGTACCATCATCAAAATGTTTGTTAGCCCCTTTTTTTCTTTAGTTCATAAAATACTATTTTAAACTTGAAGAAATCATGCATTTTTATTGCAACACATACACATACACACACACAAACATACAGACATAGACACATACAGACATAGACACATACAGACATATACACATACACACATAATGATGCATACACACACATACACATGCATACACACACATATGCATACATACATGCATACACATACAAACATAGACACATACACACACATAGACACATACACACACATAAACACATACACACTCATAGACACACACACACACATACACACATAGACACATACACACATAATGATGCATACACACACATACACATGCATACACACATACAGACACATATACACACACACATACACACACATATATGCATACACACACACATAGAGAGACATACACACACATAGACATACATGCATTACATATGCATACATAATGCATATGCATATGCAGACATACATACTTACATGCATACATACACATACATAATGCATACACACACATATGCATACATAATGCATACACACACATACACACACATATGCATACATACATGCATACACATACACACATACACACATACACACACATAGACACATACACACATAAACACATACACACTCATAGATGCACACACATACACATAGACACACACACATACACACACACATAGACACATACACACATAATGATGCAAACACACACATACACATGCATACACACATACACACACATACTTGCACATACGTACACACACACATGCATACATACACATACTTAATGCATACACACATACATATGTACACATATATATATTGATTTCTAACCCATTTTGTTTTATATGTTAGGTAATATGGATCCTAGTAGAGAGAGAAAGGCGTAACTCACTCTCATAAAAAGTCTTATGAGAGCAAGAGTTCCGTCTGATACTCTAGGGGCCATCATGTGTGATTACTCAGAGATGTCTAATGATGAGCTGGACTATACGATCCAGATGCTTACCCAGCGATCAGAGGAGGGCTCTTCTACAGCTCCACATGCAGGAAGACAACTATCTGCTGACAGGTATGTTTTTTTTCATAAACTTTTTTAATGATATTATAACACATAATTTTATTTATTTGTATCTATCTATTTTTAGAACACCTATACCACCTCCAGATTGTGATAGCAGAGCAGATTTTCCTATGAGGACATGCATAGGCACCTTAGGACTAGAGTGCCATATAGAGCCAGAGGGGAACATTGTGTACATAGGGAATGGATTGGAGTTCAAGAGAAGAATGCGGGCATTATGTGACTCTTACCTGTGCCTTGTCCACTTATCGTGGAAGTGAGTATAAATTTTACATATAAATTGAAATAAATATCTTATGTTTTATTTATTTATTTATTTTTGTAGTGAGCATGATGAGAGAGATAAAAAATACATACTTAGTTCACTTGAGATAGAGTTTGGGACAGTATGGTCGCTTAAGTGGTGTCTAAAAGAGATGCAGACACTTATGGCTCATTATCGCGATAATGCACGGTATGCACTGCTTTTATGTATATATATGTGGATATGAGTATGTGTGTTTATGTATGTATATGAGAGAGAGAGAGAAAAGAGTGAGACTAGAGGTACAAATGCACGCATACACACACATATACATCATACATGCACATTTACACACATGTACACATACATGCACATTTTTACACACACATACACATGCATGCAGTTACACACATATAATGAATACACATAGACACATACACATACTCACATACACGTACACATACTCACATACACATACACATGCATAATCATATGTACACACACATAGACACATATAATCATATTTACATGCATATATACATATACACATGCATATATACACACACACAACACATGCATATGCACATATAGATACACATACATACACAACACATGCATACACATAAATAAATAAATAAATCCTATTTCAAAAATCCTAAATTGAAAACACTAATTTTGATATTAGGGTTTTAAAACCCCTAATTTAAAAACTCTAATTCAACCTTTTGGCCATATGTTTGAAGTATATGTACACATTGCATCTATTTGTCTGATGTCCTACTAGAGAGATGTCTCGCCTCCCAACCTTATGCCTCTATATATAGCTACTCGAATCAATGAGGATCATAATGTAAGACAATAGTTACGCAATATAACACAGGAGCAATAGCAGAGAAGATAACAGATATAGGAGAATCTCAACAATTTTCTACTAGCAACAAGTACAAAGATGATGGCGTTGTCCACCCGTGCGCTCTCAAGGTAGAGCTTAAATGGTGATCTAGACAACTCTAGATAGGGAGATACAAGGTAGAGGTATGCTGGCTCAACTCGGTGTCTTAGGTAGTGCAGAAGTCATGTATATATAGGATCATGGGTGGCCTGCCATGGACGGCAATACATGGGCGGCAGAGCGTGGGCGGCCACCGCCCGCGTAATTGCCATACACGGCTTAGACTGGTTGAACCGACCTAACAAATATAAATGTTTTCTGACTCCGACAGGGAATATTCCATGGAATATTCCCTTTACCGTCGCGCCGGGGGCGCTGCCCCCGGACCCCCACCAGGGGGCCCGCTGGCCCCCTGGGACCCCCCAGCCAGGGGGCCCCGCTGGCCCCCTTGGACCCCCCAGCCGGGGCTGCTCACCGCTGCCCCAGACCCCACAATTGGGGACCCTGGTAACTCCCTTTCCTTATAATATCTTACATGGTCCAATATGACCTTCATCCAACATTCAAGTTGGGATTCCCATCAATTGGGTAATGCACGCTTGGCTTCTCCTCATAAAGGGGGCCTTACAAAATGTGCATACAATTATGAGGGGTAGACATTGATCATATACTAACACCCCCCCTCAATGTTTACCGATGATAAATCAAGTAGGTCTCGGTCCTATGCCCATCTGTTGAAGATGCTTGTTGAGCTGCTCTCTTCCAAGTGCTTTAGTGAATATGTCAGCACAATTTGCCTCTGTTGGGCAATATTCTAGCTCCACAATTTCATCTTCAATTAGCTCACGAATGTAATGGTACTGTACTTCTATGTGCTTGGTGCGAGCATGAAATACTGGGTTCTTTGCAATAGCCATACAGCTTTGATTATCACACTTGAGTACAGTTGGCATATTTGATGGAAAGCCTAGATCTGCAAGAATTCTCCTTAACCAGACTGCCTCACAAGAAGCAAAACAAGCTGCTTTGTACTCTGCTTCAGTGGAGGAGAGTGCGAGAGTTGGTTGCTTCCTACTTACCCAAGAAAATATTCCTGAACCAAGTGAGAAACAATATCCAGAAACTGATTTTCTAGAATCACAATCTCCAGCCCAATCTGAATCACAATATCCTTGGAGTGTATCACCTGTGGTATACAAAATACCAAAATCCAAGGTTCCTGCAATGTACCTTAGAATTCGCATTCCAGAATTCCAGTGACTCTCCTTAGGTTTGTTGGAAAACCTGCTTAACACTCCAACAGCATAGCAAATGTCTGGTCTAGTGTTGCACAGAAAAATAAGACTTCCAACGAGCTTCCTATACTTCTTAGCATCTACATCAGGCATGTTATCATCCATAGATAGCTTATGATTTACCTCCATAGGTGTGCTAGTTGGTTTGCAGTCCATCATTCCAAATGCCTTGAGAATTTCTTTGGAATATTTTTGTTGTGAGATGAAAATGCCATCCTTCCTTTGCCATACTTCAATTCCCAGACAAAAATGGAGTAGACCTAAGTCTGTCATTTCAAACTCAGTTCCCAAGCTGATTCGAGTTTGATTGATGAGTTCTTGATGATCTCCTGTAATGATCAAATCATCTACATATACAATGACAACAACTAGCTTGCTATCCCTTTTCGTTACATACAAGTTAGCATCAGAAGTACTTCTTTCAAAACCCATATTTTTGAAAAAATGATCTATTCGTTGGTACCAAGCCCGTGGAGCTTGCTTAAGTCCATACAAAGCTTTCTTCAACCTGCAAACTTTATTTTCTGAATTGGGCACCTCAAAACCTGGTGGTTGAGATACATATACCTCCTCCTTGAGGTGACCATTCAAAAATGCAGATTTGACATCCATCTGGAAAATAGGCCAAGACTTTTGTGCAGCTACTGCAAGTACCGTCCGAATAGTTGTCATGCGTGCTGTTGGTGCAAAAGTTTCTTGAACATCAAATCCTTCAATCTGTGAAAAACCCTGTGCAACTAATCGTGCCTTATACTTTTCTAATGTTCCATCAGCTTTATACTTAGCTTTCCAAATCCATTTAGTACCTATTACCTTCTTCTTTGGCGGCAAGTCGACTAGATCCCATGTATCATTTTTGAGTATACTATCATACTCAGACTGCATTGCCGCTCTCCAATCTGGATCATCAATGGCTTCTTCAATGGTGGTAGGTTCCTTTATCGAACCCATGATATCTGCCATTAGAGCCATGTTAACAATGTGTTCTGAGGCTCTTCTTTGCTCCTCTATTCTCTTTGATCTTCGTAATCCATCCGATGATGATTCTGGTACATCTACATGTGGATTGTGATCATCAAAGAGCTGTTGTGCCCACTTTGGTAGTGGCTTACGCTGTGCAGCTACAACTGGTTGGCTTTTTATTGAGGAAATTTCTCCATCAGATGTTTCCTCCTCCTCAACTTTAACCTGTCTTTTGATAGGCACAAGGTGAGATATTTCTCCGTTTGATGAGATAGTAGATTTACCTTTATCTTCTACTAAGTGTGGTCGTTCATCAAACACCACATCTCGGCTGACAAAAATCTTCCTTGCCTCAGGATCCCATAACCTGTATGCTTTAGACTCTTCACTATATCCTAGGAAGACACACTTTTTGCTTTTTGAATCCAACTTTGATCTTGTTGAATCAGGAATATGTGCATAACAGAAACAACCAAAAATTCTGAAATGCAAAACTGAAGGCTTTTTACCAGAATATGCTTCTTGAGGAGTCATCCCCTTTAGTGCTTTTGTGTAGCTTCGATTGAGGATGTACACTGCTGTATTGACTGCTTCTGCCCAGAATGAATCAGGCATGTCTTGAGCCTTCAACATACAACGAGCCATTTCAACTACTGTCCTGTTCTTGCGCTCAACAACGCCATTTTGTTGAGGTGTATGAGCTGTGGTAAGTTGCCTTTTCACACCATGATCCTTACAGTAATTGTTGAATTCTGTTGACAAGAATTCACCTCCTCTATCTGTTCTAAATTTCTTCAGTTTCCTTCCTGATTCATTTTCTACATACTTATGCCACGTTTTAAATTTTTCAAAAGCATCAGCCTTCTCTCGAATGAAATAAACCCACATCTTTCTACTATAATCGTCGACTAACAGCAAAAAGTAGAAAGATCCTCCTAAAGCAGGTGTAGACATTTTACCGCAGAGATCAGCATGTACCAACTCTAGAGGAGCTTGAGATCGATTGCTGGTCTCTCTTGGAAAGGCCTTTCGTTGTTGCTTGCCCATCATACAAGCTTCACAAGGTTCCTGCAAATCTGAAAATGCAGGCAAATGAGCAACCATCCCTGTTCCTTGCATCTCCTTCAAAACTGCAAATCCGAGATGCCCAAATCTTTGGTGCCATAACCTGCTTACATCTTTATCTTCTGTAGCAGTTAAAGCACTTAACTCATACAAGTTATCCCGTCGTATCCCTTTACCTACAACATTACCTGATGAATCCATGATTTCTGCACCACTCTTATTGAAGTGAACTTCAAGTCCACGATCTGTTATTGCAGAAACTGACAACAAATTTCTTTTGAGTGTAGGTACGTAGAGAACATCGGATAACTTTTTCTCAACACCTGGAGAAGTGATAAAAGAGATGGTTCCAGTTCCTTTGGCTGGACACTTGGAGTCATTTCCCACCACTACATTGATGGATTCCCGCAGAGGCATTAGGGAACTATACCAATCCTTCTTACTGGTCATATGGCGAGAAGCTCCACTATCTAAAATCCATGGCTCATCAACACGAGCTTGAGCAGATGAACATACCTCTTCAATAGCTACCCAAAGTTCCAGCTCTGTGTTGTTTGCAGACTCTTTGTTCTTCCATGATGATTTTACAGTCCCATTCCGTTCATCAGCTTGCTTCTTTCTGCAATCCTTGATGGCATGGCCTTTCTTTTCACAATAGAAGCAACTTCCTGTGAACTTTTTCTTCTTTGGCTTCTTCTTTGATCCCTCAGAAGAGCCTTTACCTTTTGCATTTGCTGAGAATGCAGCATCAATTGTACTTTGCCGATTCTTCAGCCGCATCTCTTCTTCTAAAAGCATCGCACAAAACTCTTCAAATGTAAGAGGAGTTGGCCTTACCTGAGTGTTAAGGGCTGTTACTAATCCATCATACTTTGCTGGAAGAACACGTACAGATCTTCGAGCCAGCTCTTCTGGTGTTATAACAACACCAACTGCAGCCAATTGATCTTGAAGATGCTTTATCCGTTTGATAAAATCTTCAGCCTTTTCAGAATCAGAATGCTTTTCATTTGCCAACAGATTTTCTAAATTTTGTATCCTAGTGTGGTTCTTGGTCTCATATTGTCGAGCCAATATGCCCCAAGCCTCATGTGCTTTAGTAGTATGTTGAACTAAAGTAAGCACAGAATCACTTACACTAGTGACAATCGCACATAATGCATCAGCATTCCGCCTCTTCCAAGCTCGTAGAAGATCTGGATCTGGCTGAATCATCAATCTTGAATTTGCTGGATCTTCAACTGGTATAGGCTCTGGATCCAATCCCATCGGTCCCATGACAGTGTCAAGTAATTCATAGGAGTCCAAAATTGCAGAAATTTTGAACTTCCAGAGTGTATAGTTGGTTCCATCCAGCTTCCCTTCAGTGAATGCAGGTGGACGAATTCGAATAGGTGCAGCATTAACATTAGCAGAAGCACCAAGACTAGTGTTCGACGATGAAGCCATCATGTAATCACTCGAATAATCTACTGATATTCTAGTCTGCTAGTAGGCTAAAATAATGATACTTCTCAAGCTATTCGAACCTTACAGCTCTGATACCATGTAAGACAATAGTTACGCAATATAACACAGGAGCAATAGCAGAGAAGATAACAGATATAGGAGAATCTCAACAATTTTCTACTAGCAACAAGTACAAAGATGATGGCGTTGTCCACCCGTGCGCTCTCAAGGTAGAGCTTAAATGGTGATCTAGACAACTCTAGATAGGGAGATACAAGGTAGAGGTATGCTGGCTCAACTCGGTGTCTTAGGTAGTGCAGAAGTCATGTATATATAGGATCATGGGTGGCCTGCCATGGACGGCAATACATGGGCGGCAGAGCGTGGGCGGCCACCGCCCGCGTAATTGCCATACACGGCTTAGACTGGTTGAACCGACCTAACAAATATAAATGTTTTCTGACTCCGACAGGGAATATTCCATGGAATATTCCCTTTACCGTCGCGCCGGGGGCGCTGCCCCCGGACCCCCACCAGGGGGCCCGCTGGCCCCCTGGGACCCCCCAGCCAGGGGGCCCCGCTGGCCCCCTTGGACCCCCCAGCCGGGGCTGCTCACCGCTGCCCCAGACCCCACAATTGGGGACCCTGGTAACTCCCTTTCCTTATAATATCTTACATGGTCCAATATGACCTTCATCCAACATTCAAGTTGGGATTCCCATCAATTGGGTAATGCACGCTTGGCTTCTCCTCATAAAGGGGGCCTTACAAAATGTGCATACAATTATGAGGGGTAGACATTGATCATATACTAACACATAATATATATAAAGATATATACACATCATGTAGATACACATACATAAATATAAAATAGACTAGATATATTATGCATCACACATACATGCTTAAATGCACACACACACACACACACACACACACACACACACACACACATATATATATATATATATATATATATATATATATATATATATATATATATATATATATATATATATATATATATATATATATATATATATATATATATATATATATATATATATATGCATACATATTTACATATACACATTTACACATAGACATATATACATATATACATGTACACATCACATATACATGCCTACATGCACACATAGACATATATATACATGCATACATATTTACATGTACATATTTACACATAGACACATATACATATATACATGTACACAATTATAAACACTTGCATATATTACATGAATACATGAATATTTTACATAAATGCATATGCATATATACACATACGCATACTAACACATGTATACATATATCACACACATGCGAACACATACATATACATGAAATACATATATATGCATACTAACATATGTATACATATAATACACATGAATACACACACATATGCATACATACATGATAAAAATTTGCTTCTTGAAGATAAAGCTATATATAAAATAATTAGGCATACCCCCGAGCTTCATGTTCTAACTTAAAAGAACATGATTTCATCTCTCTAGTAGGATTCATCGTTATTCAAGTTAATAAAAATATCTATTATTTGATATCCATTCAGAAGCTTCAAGTTATTGATCGATAACTAGAGTAGAATTTACTATCTAATCTGCTCATATGTTTTCATTATTGCCATCATTTTGGTAAGACACTTAATAGATCGCATTACCTTGGAAGAATCAATTGCCCAAAACCTAGATAATTCCTTTCTTAATGTGGAATTACTACCTTTATACTTGGCTCGAAACTAGTCAACCTTCAAAATGACCTATCAAAATATATAACAACAAAAACCCATTATTAGGTGCTTAAAAAAATAACTAACTCTATCATAAAAAAATAACTAACTCTATCATAAAAAATATAAACTTTTTTCTAGCTGTTTGAATGTACGAAATGAAATCTCGTAGATACCAACAATAGTTCCTACATAACCAAGTTCGTTATCTATAAGGTTTGTGTCTTTTGAGCTAGCACGTGATAGTTGCTTGAAAGAAGCAACAATACTAGAATCCTCTGTTTTACATAAAGAATCAATGGATTTGATTCTAATATGCTGTCCAAAAGCCCACATATTAGTGACCTTCGAGCCTGCAAAATAAATTCACTTAGTAAATATAAACTAATATACATATATGAAAAAAATAAAATATTATTTTAATAAAATTACCTTTCATTCACAACCTATCATTAACTCTCTTTGCTCATCTGAGATTTCTTCATTATTTGTGTTGGCGCATTGCAATTGAATATATAGCCAATCCGTGAAAGAAGATATATCTATAATCTCATTATTATCGAGATTACGTCTATATTTGTAATCTCTATTTCATCTACAAGATGGACTAATAAATGAACCTGAATATCAAAAAATGAAGTAGGAAGTTCTTTCTCCGTCAAACATAGTAGCTCTTTGCATTCATGTTTTTTTGTGGGATCGAGTTTTTGTCAATCTCTTTGGATGTAATCCACCTATACATATCATAAATACAATTATAAAGAAGTTAATTAAAAAATAAAAGATATCCAATATTCATACATGTTAAATATAAAAGTATCATAATTACCTTATGAGTGATCCAAAATGATAGATCACATCTCCTACTCCTTCCGTTGTACATCCATCGATAACCAAATGTAAAATATGTTTCAAAAAGTTATGCCAGTCATGGGTCTTTAACCCAGATAAGCTCTTATCATCCATAGTAAACATGTTTTGAAAAGATGCTCCATATCATGTAGGAGTCTTAATCAATTGAATTCTATTGTTGATAGTCTGTATCTCTTTTGTTGTAAGTACCCAAGGAGCAGGTGCATAAGTCGTTTCTTATCGATGTCTATCAAAAACTAGCTGTTGGAAGGTGTATTTTTGGAAAGCATTTTTGATGTAGAAAATTAGTAAAAAGCCAAAAAACTTGTAAAATATTTATGCAATGGTTGTAAAAATAAGGAAGAGTCTTCCTTATGTAGTCAAGGACCTCATGTAATTTTTGTAGAATTTTTAGAAACTCTTAGATAGCATATTTTTAGAAAATTAGAGAAAAAGACCTAATTTCAAGTGTGAAAAGGGACACTTGAAAATGTATATAAGTCAATTTTCTCTAATTTGGAGAGGTTGGTTAGTCATTTGCTCAAGCTATCAATAGAGAAGAAAGAGTTTCTGCTGAAATCGTGTTTTCTCCTGTTGAGTGTATTTTCTTTGATGTGAGATCTTGTTTCTTGCTTAATCATGGAGATTTGTGAGTTACATTTGTGTATTACTGAGTGAGTTGTATGAAGGAAGAGGTTTACTGATGTAATGAGTGGAAAAGGATTGAAGAAAGCTCCAGAATTGTGAAAATCGTCTGAATGTACAGAATCGCGATTGTCTCGTCTCTGTGATACAGGTGATATTTTCCAATTTTGAGTTCATTTTTGTATTCTGCTAATGAAATGGCATGGTTTTGACACAAAGATCATAGAAAATGATGGAGATTTGCCTTAGTTATGGTAAACCCTAGATTTTCTCTTCATCTTCAATTTCTCTCAGCAATCCAGCCATTAATCTCTTATTTCCTTGAATCTATTATCTTGAAGGGGCTGTGGTCTTATGGATATTCCTAGGATTGACAAAATAAAGATGATTTGTTGATTCTTTGTTACTTCATGATTGAAGAGGACAACTTGGAGTCCAAAACAAAACATTTTTTGGCGCCGTTGCCGGGGAACATTCCAAGAACTTCTTTGAAGTTGGACCTTTGCTGGATCTTCAGTTGATGATGGTAACCAACACAAGAACAAGGTAAAGCTCATCACTTAGGAAAAGTGCACATGAATAGGTAGATATCATTGTTTGTCTTTAGGGAAGAAGAAAGCAATGGATGTCTTGTAGAAGTGGAAGTGCTGAAATCTTTGTAAATTGATAGTTGCTCATCATATTGGTGAAGTAAAAGTGCAGGTGTGTGGAGGATTTAAGCCAAGAAGCTGAAGATGGAGGTAACTTGAATCTATTCTTGCATTTCTAGATTTCTTTTTGCCCAAGTACTAAACACCATGGGTGATCTTGGGAAGATAACATGGTGATATTAAGGAAAGGACAGTTAAAGTAGCTAGATGTAAGAATGAGGGATTCAGTTGTTGACCAAATCTGAGCATTAAATCTTGAGTTGTTCTGCATTTTGAAAAAAAATATGATTGAGTTTATCTTTACAAAAATTGATTGCCTTTCATAACACTTTTTCATTTGAGAAACTTTCTTTTGTACTTTAGTGATAGCTAAGGACATAGAAACTCATAACCAATCAAGAACCAAGGGATCAGCAGATCTCCAAAACCAGAAACCCTAAGTAAAGTGTTCTCCTTTATTTTAAGGGCAAAAATACCAAACAAATTCACAAAACCTATCAAAAATTATTAAACAAATTTCTTTTCTTGTTAGAAAGTTGGAGTAAGGTGTTGTGGATAAGAGTGATTGTGGAGAAGTGAAAAAAGAAAAAAAAAAAAAGGTCAAAAAACCAGAAAATTAGAAAACACGATTCTCTGCACAGAATCGCGAGTTTCTGAAAAAAGTGATTGATTTTGAAATAACATTTTAAGTGAAAGTTGAATTGAAGTTGTTGAAGGGTCTTGAAGGTAATCAGGAAGAAAAAACTACTCAAATTGGCATAAAATCAAAAATAGAGAAAAACACGATTTTCTGCACAAAGTCGCGATTTTCTGAGGAAGATTGTGATTTTGGTGCAAAAGTTCAGGAGTGGAGTGAATTACAAACGAAAGAAGGAATTGAAGCAAAACAAAGAGAAAGAAAGTAAAAAAAAAAAATAGAGATTAAAAAAAAAAAATTCCAAAAAACCTAGAAAATTAGAAAACACGATTCTCTGAACAGAATCGCGATTTTCTGTAAAAAGTGTTGTTTCTGGAATAACATTTCAAGTCACTATTGAATTGAAGTTGTTGAAGGGTACTAAGAGGAAATAGAAGAGAAGACCACTCAATTTGAAAAAAATCAGAAGTTTAGAGAAAACACGATTTCCTGCACAAAATCGCGATTTTCAGGGAAAGATTGTGATTTTGGTGCAAAAGTAATAGAGTCTGGTAAATCACAAAGGAAAGAGGATCTTGATTGGAAAGAAGAAGAAATAACACTCAAATTTGCACAAGATCAGATTTACAGAAAAAGCACGATTTGCTGCAGAAAATCGCGACTTTCTGTAAAGGGAAATATTGGAAATTGTGGCTTAATTGGGCAATTTGAGGAAGTTAGTTGCAACAATATCATCAAATTGAGCAAGAAATATTGAACAAATCAAAAAGTGAGAAAAAAGGGAAATTGTACAGAATCGCAACTTTCTGAGTACAAAATCGTGATTCTTTGGGCACTATATAAACTGGGAATTGAGGGGGAAATTCATTTGTGAGTGAGAGTGAGAGAGAGAGAGAGTGAGCAGGGCTATCAAAATCGCGACTTTCAGCAAACATTGGCCATTGGAGACATTTTCACCCAAGCAAGAAAGGTAAGAATCCTAACATCATTTTTGAATACATATTTTTGGTTTTGAGTGAAAAATAACACCAAAAAATAGAAAAAATAAGAGGAGAACAGAATCACGATTTTCTGATTTTTTGAGTTTTTACTAAGAAATCATTAATTTTTGCTTTAGTTGCTTTATTGCATGTTAAAATTTTGACAAGGCGATTCTATAGGTGAAAAGAAAAATTGAAAAATCATAAGTTGAAATTCTGCCAAAAATGGGACAAAATCGCGATTCTAAGTTTTAACTCAAAATCGCGATTCTGTGAAAAGTGCCATCAACATCGCGATTCCCAGAACGCGATTTTCATAAGAAAATCGTGTTTTTACAATCTGTGAGCAATCACGATTGTCTGGGAACAAAATCGTGGAAAACACGATTTCGTGAACAAAATCGTGAAAAAACACGATTTTGACACAAAATCGTGAAAAACACGATTTTGACACAAAATCGTGAAAAACACGATTTTGACACAAAATCGTGGAAAACTCGATTTTGAACTCAAAATCGTGAAAAACACGATTTTCACTCAAAATCGTGAAAAACACGATTTTCACTCAAAATCGTGAAAAACACGATTTTGATCACAACATCGTGAAAAACACGATTTTGATAACAACATCGTGAAAAACACGATTTTCACTCAAAATCGTGAAAAACACGATTTTCACTCAAAATCGTGAAAAACACGATTTTGATCACAACATCGTGAAAAACACGATTTTGACACAAAATCGTGAAAAACACGATTTTGATCACAACATCGTGAAAAACACGATTTTGCTCACAACATCGTGAAAAACACGATTTTGACACAAAATCGTGGAAAACACGACTTTGAACAGAAAATCGTGAAAAACACCAAATTCATCAGAAAATCGTGGAAAAACAAAACCTAAACAGAAAATCGTGGAAAAACAAAACCTAAACAGAAAATCGTGGGAAAGTCTAATTGCATCATAAAATCGTGAAAAACACGATTTTCATCTGAAAATCGTGAAAAAACACTACTGACAGTAGAAAATCGTGAAAAACCCTAATTTCATTAGAAAGTCGTGAAAAGCACAAAACCTAGGAAGAAAATTAAAACACACACAATTTTGGACAGAAAATTGTGGAAAAACCAATACATTGGTTAAGAAACTGTGACAAACACTCTTTTGAGTATTAGAAATTTGTCAAAAATAGTTGAATGATACTAAGGTCTGGAAATAAAATAAATTCACTTTCTAAACAAGACCTAACAAGGAAGGAAAAAGAGCCCGGAAGTAGTAAAAGATCAGAAAGAAGTTTAGGCCAAGAAAATAACATGGAAAACCTAAATGAAACAAATGAGTCAATAGAAACTGGGGATTTTAGAAACATCCTCAAATACATGTATACAAATAGGTTTGGAACCTATGTATACCAGGATGGAATGCATAAATTCCTCATTAGATTGAGAAATTTAGAAGTTCCCCTGAATATAACTCCAGTAGCCCAATTCAAAGATGGAAGATATGAAGACAGGCAAGGATGTGTATACATCTTCTCTCAAGACCCAGAAAATTCAAATGATCTAGGGCAATGTGCTGACAAGGGACCTTGGGAACATAACATGGGACAACCAGATATACCTAGACCAAATGAAAACTACACTAATAATGAGCAACATCATGGGAGAAGGACACATGCTTCACCAAATCCCTTTGACAAAGAACCAGAAGGATACAATGACTTCCCACTCAGAAGAAGACCTCATTGGCAACCTCAGGGTAGGATGCTTAGACCATACCAAGTAGCCAAATGCATGAAGAACCAATATGAGGGGTATTCAGATCCTCATGCTCATGCTGCAGAATTTAGACAACTGATTAGAGCAGAGGAAGTAGAAGATTACAAGGTGCAATTTGAGGCATTTGGTCTAACCCTAACAGGACCAGCCTTATCATGGTTCATCCCTTTAAGAAAAGAAATGTACCTAGACATTGAATCTTTCTTAGAAGCTTTCATTGGTGAATTCTCTAAGACTGGAATCAAACATAGTACAGCCACATTGATACACAGCTTCAAACAACAAAAGGAGGAAAATGTTAGAGAAGCAGCCAGAAGATTTAAACAGTACATTGATAGATGCCCAAGAGAAGAAGTACCTTCCATGGCAAAACAAGTATCCTTATTCATTGAGGGTTTGAGAAGTGCCCAATTAAGGACCCTAGTGTACTATAGGAGATGTCCTGATTTAGCAGCCTGTGTTAAGGAAGCAATAGATTTGGAGGACAACAGAGGTCAAGATTTGTTAGCATTTGATCAACCCAGATCTTATGAAGACAAAATTCCTCCAGCAGAAGAGTTGGCTCAGGCTATTGCTAAAGCCCTAGAGGTAAGCACTAAAACTAATCTGATAAACTCTAGGATAAACACAAACAAGAAATGTTATATTTGTGGAGAAAATCATCTGGCACAACAATGCCCTTATCAGAAGCCACAACACTTACAAGATAGGAAGACACTCAAGTATTGTACACTAGAGAGAAAATGGACAAACCATACCAGGGAGGAATGCTTCTATAACAAACAACCTGTCAAGGAAAGAGACTACATGGCTCAGAGGGAATCAGGTTATACTGAGCAACCAAGACCAGTATTGGGACAACAGCCTCCTATTCCAACTAATGTGGTACCAGTCAAATATACACCCATAGACGAAGGAAATTCAAGATTCAGATCACCTTATAAGGAAGAGTATCAATGGAGTGAGGGACATCAGGAAGAATGGGAAGATTATGAAATCAGAGAACCTGAGCTTAAAGCCCTAGATTTGGGAAATGGAAAAATTGAAATGGACACAGCAACATTCATGTACATTACCAACAACTACATGTCCAATCAAAAACCTCAATTCAAAGGGGGGCCAAAGATAACATGTTATAGGTGTGGGGGAGAGCATTTCATTAGAGATTGTCCACAACCTCCAACATTCAGGATAGAGGGAGCATATTGTAAGGATTGTGGTAGAGAACATCTGATCAAGGACTGTCCAAAAAATCCCCAAAAACATCAGAACACACCTAATAACATACCTTTAAAAACAGTCAAAATTATGGAACAGGAGGAATTGAGTGACAATGATCAAGTTGAACTTAATGTTATAACAAGGGCACAAGCCAAACAACAAGGAACAATTAAAGAACAAAATGAGGGTTCTACATCAAAAGGGAAGAAAAATAGACAAAAAGGGAAATGGGAAAAGAAAAGAAAAGTGGGCAAAAGTCTGGAAGAAGACAATCAGGAACAATCAAATTCAAAACATTCTTCCCAGAATCTGTCTGAATTAGGAAATTCTCAGAGTCTAGACACCCTAATCAAAGCCTATAAAGGAAGGATTCAAGAAGGACCAAGCCCTGCAGATCATGCAATGGCTTATCCCATACCGGATTTAGAGCATGAAAGGATGCTAAAATGCAAACAAATTATCCAGGAAACACAACTCAGATTAGGGGAAGAAGACAGCTCTCGGAGAACAATTGAACAGCATGAAAAAACAAAAACCAAGGAAAATGATAAAGAGGGAAATCCACAAATAACATTCCAAATGATCATAGATGAACAATGTAGCATTACATGTCATACAACATGGGAAAACTTGTTGAAACAAAATCCTCACCTACAAAACAAGATGAACAAAGGAGAAACAATATCTGGAAACCTTCATTCACCATTACAAGAATTAGAGGAACTATGGTATATTCCTATTGACAAAATAGGAGGATATTGTGAAGGAGAAGAAGGAAATTCAACTCTAAAATTACATTATGGAAAAAATTCAGCTAAAGCTATTTTGGATAGTGGATCAGGAGTGGCCATAATGACTAAACAAACCTGGGAGAAATGGGGAAGAAAGGAATTACTACCCACTAAAATGAGATTACAACTTGCAGATGGACATATAGAAAAACCCCTAGGTATTTGGGAAAAAGTAATTGTGGACATATGTGGAATAGAAATAGAGCATACCTTTGCCATAGTAGAATTTCCACAATCCACTTCTTATGAAATTATCCTAGGAAGACCTTTCATGAGACAAATGCAAATTGTACAAGATTGGGGTAATGAGTGTTTGTATCTTCAGAGCCAGGGGAGAATAACAAGAGTAAACTTAAGAAATGGCCACTATTGTGATATATCTCCTAGAGAATGGTATAAAATACATCAAAATCAACAAGAAAGTGAAGGATCAGAGAGGGAGGATCAGGAAGAGGGTGAATCAGCAGTTTGGAAGTGTAACATAATAAGAAATCTCACAAATAGGAAAAGAAAGTTAAGAAGAGAAGATTGTGTGGAAGAAAGAAAAATACAAGATGAAAGTTATGTGCCTCAACAATTCAAAGATGAAGAGTTTGAGCCTTATGGATGGAATCAAATCTTAGCTACCATGGATTTGGCCAGTGAGGAATATGTGGGAGTGGAATTCCAAAATGAGGAAGGATTTGATATTTTCCACATTAGCATACACATGATAGGAGTATCAAAAACAGAAGAGGATCAAAATCAAGAAATGATATTAAAAGAAGGAAAATCACAGTATTTGGAAACAGTAAAAGCGGAGGATGCAATCAAAGACAAAATCTCAGGCAAATATAAGGAACATAAACACAAAGAAATAGAAAGAGACCAGGAAAAAGAAAAGAAAGAGAAAGAGATAAACAGAGATCAATACTTTGATGTACCAGCAAATTTTAAAACTTATGAAGTAGAAGACAGACTACTTCTGAAAATGAAACCAAAAAGAGAGAAGAAGAAAGGGGAAGCATATGATAATGAAGAACAAACAAAGAAAATTGTAATTACACAGGAAGAAGGAGAAGAGAGACAAATAGTAATAGCTGATGACATGACATCACAAGAAGAAGAAGCATTAAGGAACCTGGCAAAGAACTATAGGGATGTATTTGCTTACAGTTATAAAGATTTGAAAGGAATTGATCCGAAAATTTGTGAGCATAAGATTCCTATGACACCTGATGCAAAACCAAGCAAACAGAGACATTATACATTTAATGATAAATACTCTGCCAAAATAAAGGAAGAAATTGACAAGTTGTTGGCTGCTAATTTCATTTATGAAATAGAGTATACTGAATGGATATCACCTATAGTTGTGGTGCCAAAAAAGAACGGAAAACTTAGGGTATGCATCAACTTGAAAAAAGTGAATGCAGCAACTATAAGGGATAGTTATCCACTGCCAATAACAGATCATCTTCTTGAGAGAGTTGCAGGAAAGGAAGTCTATAGTTTTCTAGATGGTTTCTCAGGATACAATCAAGTACCTATAGCCTTAGAGGACCAACATAAGACTGCCTTTTCTACAGAATGGGGGGTTTATGCTTTTAGGGTTATGCCCTTTGGATTGACCAATGCCCCAGCAACTTTTCAAAGGTTGATGTGTCATATTTTCAAAGAATTCCTGAGAAATGTGATGGAAATTTATGTAGATGATCTGTGCACTTTTTCTTTAAAAAGACAAGATCATTTACAAGATTTGGAAAGAATATTCAGGAAGTGCAGGACATATAGAGTATGCTTAAATCCTGAAAAGTGTGTATTCTATGTCAGGCAAGGAAGAATGTTGGGTCACATAGTGTCAAAAAATGGAATTTCTACTGATGAAAAGAAAATAAAAGCCATAATAGAGCTTCCTAGACCTACAAATGTGAAGGAACTCCAAACTTTTATGGGACATTGTGGGTACTATAGAAAATTTGTACACAAATTTGCTAATATAGCTAAACCCTTATATGCCTTAATCACAAAGTTTGAGTGGACTGAAGAATGTGACCAAGCCTTTGAAACATTAAAAACTTGTTTGGTGACAGCACCTATTTTAAAAACACCTCAGTGGGATAAAATTTTTCATGTACATGTCGATGCTTCAAATTATGCTCTAGGATGTGTGTTAGCACAACCTATAGAAGGAAGCAAATTAGATTTCCCAGTAGCATATGCAAGTAGACAATTAAACATTGCAGAAAAAAATTACACAACCACTGAGAGAGAAGGATTGGGAATGATATTTGCTAACAAAAAGTACAGACATTATCTATTGGCCAACAAGTTTAAATTCTTTGTGGATCATCAAGCTCTACTCTATTTAGTAAATAAACCATGTCATACAGGAAGAATAGTAAGATGGTTTCTTTTACTAATGGAATTTGAATTTGAGGTGGTGGTTAGACAAGGAAAAACACACTTGAGGGCAGATCATTTGTCAAGGATCCAGTCAAAGGAACCTAGTTCACCTATAGATGATGAGTTGCCAGATACATACTTATTCAAGGTGGAAAGTGTTCCTGAATGGTCTATGTCATTAATTCCTTTGTTAACCATGGGACCTTGTAGGTCATTAGCAAATAACACACATTTGGTGTTACAAAGCAGGAATTTCATGTTGTTAGCTGGACATTTGTATCACCTCAATCAGTCAGGTATACTGGAATATTGTACTCCAGAAGAGGAGCAACATGAATATGTAAGGAAAGCTCATTGCTGGAATCCATGTACTCATGCTTCCACGATTGTCACTCTAAGTAACCTTAATAGGATGGGAGTACATTGGCCAAATAAGATTCAAGATGTGGAGAGATATATTGATAACTGTCAAAAATGTCAAACATTGCAGAAATCAGAATTAATAACTTTATATTGGTTTCAGAAAAACCCTGAATGGAGTGAAAACATTGTTGAGAAGTTGAAGAGAAAGGAGAAAGGAAAACAGGTAATAGCTGGTGCTGATTCAAGAAATCTACAAGTGATCTCAGAGGAATATCAACTCATAGGAGAACAATTATACAAGAGAGGAATGGATGGATATCTGAGAATTTGTGTTCCAGAAGAAAAGTATTTAGAGATGTTGGAAATGGCACACTCTGGAGTAGCTGGAGGACATTTCTCAAGTGATAGAACAGCCAAACTCATCTTATATTCTGGCTCTTGGTGGCCAACCCTATTTCCCGATGCTAGAACTTATGTAAAAAGATGTGATGTCTGTCAAAGGGTGAGTCAACCAAACAAAAGAGATAATATGCCATTAATTCCTTTAATTTCAGCCAGAGCTTTTAGCAAATGGGGATTGGATTTTATTGGACCAATACATCTTCCAGCCAGACAAACCCATGCAGAATACATAATAGTAGCTACAGATTATTTGACAAAATGGGCTGAGGCCAAAGCTACTAAAAGAAATGATGCTCACACTACTGCTAGATTTTTGTATGAAAACATTATCACTAGATTTGGACTACCAATTGAATTGGTAAGTGATAGGGGGACTCATTTTTTGAATCAGATCATAGAAAACATGACCAATTATTTCATGATTAGTCATAATAAGTCAGCCCCATATCACCCACAAGCCAATGGGTTAGCAGAAAGTACTAATAAAGTACTTTGCAACGTATTGTCCAAATTAGTCAACACAAACAGAAATGACTGGGATTCTCAACTTAATCATGTTCTTTGGGCTTATAGAGTGGCATACAAAACGGCTTTAGGGACTACACCATTTAATTTGGTATATGGCCAGAATGCAGTTTTACCCATGGAATTTCTTATTCCAACATTGAAGGTGGGTAGCCAATACAATTGGACAGGACATGAATTATCTGAGAGAGTCATAGAATTGGAAAAACTGGGAGCATCGAGACTCCAAGCAGTGATGAGTATATACACAGACAAGAAAAGACAAAAAGCTTATCATGATGTTCACATAAAAGACAAAGATCTACAAGAAGGAGACCTGGTCTTAGCTTACACAATCAAGGAACATCAGAAAAAGTTTCAGAAAAAAAGTCATGGGCCATATATCATACATCAGATAAGCAAGAGTGGAGCTATTCAATTAGCTAACATAGACGGGGAAATCATGCCAAATTTCATAAGTGGATGTAGGGTGAAGAGGTATGAGTGCCCATTAACTACTGATGAATGGAGAAGATTGCAAAAGGCCCAAAACAGGAAAAAAGAAGAAGAAAGTATTAGAAAGGAGGCTCAACTAGAAGCCAAAGAGAGAATTAGAAAATTAAAACAAGTGTGCTTATGTGAAAACACTCTAAAGCAAAAAGAACATTTGCCTTTGATTATGATGAATTATCAAAATGAAAACATAAGGGTTTTGATAGATTCAGGGGCTCAAGTAAATTTGATCAGCTCAACCTTGGTAAATAAATTTAACCTTAAGAGGGTTGAAAGCAGAATTCTGATCAAAACCCTGGGAGGGAAAATAATTCAGAGCATATCTTCACTTTCTATTAAAGTTAAATTTAATAATGAATATATGGAGATAGATTGTGAAGAGTGGCCAGACCATTTAATGGCTGAAAAGCTGATTTTAGGGCAACCATGGCTCAAACAAGGTAAAGTCATCTTAAATTTTGAAAAAATGAAGCTTAATTTGACCATCAAAGAAAAAAAGTTTTTAATGTTCTTTCTGAGTAATGAAGAACAGGTAGTTCATATGGATGTTCATGAGCCAGATCTCGAAGGATTTACTTTCTCAATGGAGGACAGGAACAGCTTGTCAATACAAAGTGATCAAGCTTCATACACTCAAGACCAGCAAAAGACTGAAGGGGTAAAGGTGAATGAGGAGACAAAACAAAGAAGACTATTATTGCCAAATTTGCAATATCAACAAATCAGAACAAGAGGAACATGGAAACAGGCCATGCACAGATACTGCTCACCAAAACAGGAAATTAGAACAAAATGGATATGGAAGCCAAAAAGTGCCACAAAATGTTCATCCACAGAGCATGGATATTTCCCTAACAAAAGGACAAATGGAGTAAAACATTACTGGGTGAAAAAATCAGAATTGGGTCAATGGAAGAGGGATTATCCACAATGGACCTATCTTTGGAATTTTGAAAATGACAAAAAAATATTTCCTTCTTTCCCCTTAAAAGAAAATTAGGAGGGGAAGGAAAGAAGACAGAAAAAAAAAAAAAGTGTATATATATTTTATTTTCTTGATTTTCTTTCTAAAAATAAAAAACACAAAGCAGGATATAGGGAGGGAGAAAGTAACTTATTATGGAAAAAAAAAAGTTGTTTTGTCTTATTGTTCTTCAATTTTTTGTGATCATCTTTTTTGATCACTACTTTTTCAAGCTTCTTCATTAATCATCTTTTCCATCATCATCTTTCTATTCAGGAATTGTTTTTTGAGCAAGGAAGTGACAATTGAAGAGAGCACATTAGATATCTTGCTACACCTGTATTGCTCACTTAAAATTGAGTTTCTTGGAAAAAGCAAAAATTGCTTGGAACTTGTCTTTCTTATTTTTTATATATCAGTAATATTCCAGAATAAGATAGTATTTTATTGTGAATTCTTGTGACTCATGTGGGTGGAGTGTTTTCTTTTCTTTTATATATAAATACAGGATGGTGAATGCAAAGGAGTTGACAATTCATGACTTCAAAGCTGATTCAGTGACTTTGTCCAGAGGACACTGGTTTTTGGATAGTGATGCAGCTGAAGAACAGGTGAACCTAGACTCAGAGGAAGACCAAGAAATCCCAGAAGCTGAAAAAGTAGCAAAAGAACTTAAAGAAATTCTGGGAGTAATAGGACAGCACATCTTCACAGTAGCAGTGGGAGGATATAAATACACAATGTCGTGCCAGGAGTTTTATAGGTTTCAAAGAACCACTGTCAACTTGAAAAGATGGAAAGCTGTGGGATTGCATAAACTATTGGAGGAACCAATCTTCTTCATTGACTTTGAAAGGGTAGCACAGGTAATGAGCAGTTTGGAAGAAGTTGGAACAAGGAATGATGCTTATTTCAGGTGCAAAGTGAAGAACAAAGATGATCAGGAGGTGCGTATTATCATTAAGGCAGAACATATTAGAGATGCTTTACAATTTTTTCCAATGGGCACCAAACTGGATCAAAGCTTTGTAAAAAAGAATAAGGATACTTATACAGGATATGGGAAGTTCACAGATTTTAAAGGAAAAGAGAATGAAGAATATGCAATCAGAATGTTTTTGCAATATTTTTGTTTTCCCAAGCTGCCTAGATACACCATGCCTCATAAATCAGTAACTCTGTTGATGTTCAACAATAAAGACAAAACCAGACCATTCGGAGTTATGGATGTCTCACCATACATCCATGAACAGTTAAAGGAAGCAGCCAAACATTGGGAGCAGAAGAAATTTATGAATGGAGCCCAGTTTTTGACAAGAATTATTTGTCATATCTTGGGTTTGGAAGAACAATTGAAATTAGCTCCAGAAGCACAATACTTCAGAAATCTGATGTCAGGAATCAAAAGTCCTCCAAGAAAAGTAATTGAAAGAGGATCAGAAGGACAAACTCGCATGAGGGGAACAAGAATGAAGAGAAAAGTAATATCTGAGGAAGTGATTCCAGTAAAGAAGAGAAAGTTGGACCCCAGAAAAGTAGAATTAGAACAGGCAGAAGAAACAAGAGAGGAACAGGTGGCAGCACAGAAAAAGGTACAATCCTCCAGTGAACCTCACCCTCCACAGACAAGTAAAGAACAGCTATATACTTATCTCACCCAAGGAAACAACAAAAGAGCTATGTATGAGGCACAGTATCAAAAAATGTTGGAAGATTTCTCATGCAAAGCTACAGATTGGATCCAAGAAGAGGTGGAGCACTATGAAGCATTACATGAAGAAATGATGGCAGCTGAAACTGAAGAGATATTTGTGAAGAAGGAAGTAGAGTTGCTGGCGTACTTCAAAGAGTTGCAAGGACCTCCAGAGGCCAGGACTACTATTGTGGTAAAAAAGAAAGTGCCAAAAAAGCAAGTCCAAAAGAAGAAACTAGTCAAGAAGGGAAAAGAAAAAGCAGTAGTTGAAGCTACAACAGTAAAAGACACAGAAGCAACAGTCATTGAAGCCACTCAGAAGTCTACCACAGTGATGGAAGTATCAAAGCCTACAGAACAAGAAGTGGGAGGATCTTCACGATTCTCATCCGATTCAGATAGTGACATTGAGAGTTTTCTGTTGAAAAGTTTAAACTTGTCAATACCCAACACTCCTAATGTAGCTATACAGGCTGTAGAAAAAATGAAGACACCTGAGGATACAAATAAGAAGTCTCAAGAAAGGCAGACTCATGAAGAAACTGTCCAACAGATGAGTGCTGAAGAAGAAAGAAGACTGTTAAAAGGAAAGACAAGAATGACAGAAGGGGAAAACCAAAGGAGAGATGAACATAGCTTTGGAGTAGTGAATATTGGTATAAAGTCAATATGGACTAAACCTTCACAGACATATTTTAACATGAATGCAAGTTTAGAGGAACTAGCAAGGAAGGTATTCGGCAGTTCAGATATTCAGCAGAAGGATGCACCTAAAGAACAGGAAATCAAGAAGATAGAACCAGAAAAGAGTGCTCAAGAGGTCTTAGGACAGGTGATAGAAGAAGGAATTATTCAAAGTATAAAAGATGTACTGCAGGAGATAAACAGTAATAAGGAATCTACATACAATGGTGAGCAGGAACAGGAAGAAGAAATAGATTCTATGGATATGGATGAGCAAGATCATGAATATACAAATCAGAGGAGTGATGATCAAATAAAAGCTTTTCATGCAAATGTATCAGATATAGCCCAAGAAACAGAAAGACAGGCATTTCAGAAAAATAATGTTCAGATTAATTGTGTGGAAAAAATTGAATCAATGTCTGTTCAGGAAAGAATGGGGCAGGAAGAGCAAATCATGAAGGTTCAAACGGGTCATGTTGGAGAAGAGTTAGACAAAAGTCAGGGAACTCTAATAAAGGGAAATGAGATACAAGATCTGGAAGGAACAGAAAAGCAACAGGTAATGGAAGGAAGAAGTTCACTAGAAGAAATAAGGACTTCAGATTTATCAGGTCAGAAGGAGACAAAAAGTCAAGCACCAGTTTATGAAGAAGATGATACTAATCAGGAGATGGAGAATGATAATTACAGTGATGAAGAACTGGATACTAAGGATATAGATGATGAAACAGTAGCAGAAGAGGATGATAAGGGTAAAGAAGACAAGCAAATTGAAATCAGACAGACAGAAATGGAAGTAGGTTTGGAAAGGATACCCAAGAGTATAAGAGCAGCTTGTCAGAAGATCATAAGTAATATTGAACAGTTCAGACCATCTAGCAGAAATATGATCATATCAGGAATGGTGGCTGAATCTGAATTTGAGAAAGGGAGTATGATTATCAAAGAACACAAAAAGGAAAAGGAGCAGATGTTAGAGCAACTAAGGTCAATTCAGAAGAAAAATGAAGAGTATGTCAATAGAATAATTGCTTTGGAAGAAATTGAAGTTCAGAAGCAGAACAAAATACAATATTTGGAGGATAAGAGTGTGAAGTTATCAGAACAGAATGCCAAGATGGAAATGGAACTAAAAACCATAGGAGGAAGATACAGAACACTACAAACCTCATATCAAATTTTGACTAGGGCCCATGAAGATATTAATAAGTTGCTGCTAGAAGAAGGTCTAGTAAAAGATGGAAGTAAACCTGCCCGATTGACTGAGGAAGAAAAAGATGAAATGTATCAAGAAATTCAGAAACTTCAAGAAGAATTAAAGGAAGCCAAAGAACTAGAAAAGCAGGCAAGTACACATGCTGCTACAGCTATGAGAGGATATAACAAGTTGTTTTTGAATACAGAGCAAGAGAGGAAGGATTGGCAGGACAAGTTGGAAAGAGAAAGAATGGACTGGATGAAAGAAAGAGAAGATTTGATAACTCAGAATAAAAGCTTAAGGATGACCTTAGAAGACTTGCAGAAACAACTGGAGAAATCAAAAGCTCAGGAAGAGGTTCAGAATCAGGTACATGCAGAAGATACCAATACAAGAGAGTATGAAACAGGAGATGCTGATAGAGAACAGGAAAACTATGAAGCAGTAGCCAAAAGATCTGAGGAAGAATACACTGAGGAATTTGTTCAGAAGTTGCTGACTAGCAGAGAATCAAGAATGGAGTTTATGAGAAAAATGCATGATGATTATGAAAACCAGATTGTCACATTTGCTTTAAATAAAGGCATCAATCCAGATCAGCACCATTGGGCTGCAGATGGATTAGGAATTCCTTTTTGTATGGTATTGGAAAGCATAAAGAATTATCAGTTGGCCAGAGTGGGATTAGCTCCAAATCAATATTTTGAATATGAAGAGGATATTAATGTTACAAAGGAACTATTTGAAAGAGCAAACCCAAAATGGAGGAATAAATGGTTGGATGCTAATAAAGAGTGTAGGAGAATCTGGAAGGAGGCACCTTTGCACTTAAAGATTAACCCAGCTTATTGTCCTGTGGCCAGAAGAAGGGAGTGGACTGTTTTTTGGGAAAGAAGAAAAACAGGGCAGATTCCAGCAAAATGGCTGAACTTTCCAAAAATAGCAGGTCCGAAGGCAGGAACTTAGCCTACTAAAAGTTACATGGTGAATACTGCTGAGTCGGTCATATCAAATTATAAAGATGTCAATGACCCTGCTTGTATATTACTTGTCAGAATAATGAGGTTAATTCTAGCCTGCATAGAAACCTACACTGATACAGATGTCAGAATTTTGAACTACATAGGTTTTAATTCGCCAACAGATGTTCTATTGTTTGATCTAAGTGAGACACCAGATAGGATTTGTTTGATGGCCTACTACAGTAGAATAATATTTTTGGGCAGTCATTTTTTGCAAATATTTGAAGATGCTTTTGATTATGGATTCTTTGAAAGGGAGTCAGAAATTTTTGGAAACTTATCTGTGGTTACAAAAGCAAGACTTACTGCCTATGAAGCTGCTTACACAGAATACTTGAAGAAGGATGTCATAGATAGGCCTGAAGCTGCAGTACAATGGAGGAAAGCCTTGTTTGACATGGTCAATAACTTGAATGTCACAGAAAGGAAGAGCCATGATTTGGTGTCACAAGTGTATCAAAGGAAGAAGAAATAAAGCTGAGCTTACATAAGGAAGTCTTTTGTCAGGAGCCAAAAGCTCTAGGAGGGGAAGAATGTTGGAAGGTGTATTTTTGGAAAGCATTTTTGATGTAGAAAATTAGTAAAAAGCCAAAAAACTTGTAAAATATTTATGCAATGGTTGTAAAAATAAGGAAGAGTCTTCCTTATGTAGTCAAGGACCTCATGTAATTTTTGTAGAATTTTTAGAAACTCTTAGATAGCATATTTTTAGAAAATTAGAGAAAAAGACCTAATTTCAAGTGTGAAAAGGGACACTTGAAAATGTATATAAGTCAATTTTCTCTAATTTGGAGAGGTTGGTTAGTCATTTGCTCAAGCTATCAATAGAGAAGAAAGAGTTTCTGCTGAAATCGTGTTTTCTCCTGTTGAGTGTATTTTCTTTGATGTGAGATCTTGTTTCTTGCTTAATCATGGAGATTTGTGAGTTACATTTGTGTATTACTGAGTGAGTTGTATGAAGGAAGAGGTTTACTGATGTAATGAGTGGAAAAGGATTGAAGAAAGCTCCAGAATTGTGAAAATCGTCTGAATGTACAGAATCGCGATTGTCTCGTCTCTGTGATACAGGTGATATTTTCCAATTTTGAGTTCATTTTTCTATTCTGCTAATGAAATGGCATGGTTTTGACACAAAGATCATAGAAAATGATGGAGATTTGCCTTAGTTATGGTAAACCCTAGATTTTCTCTTCATCTTCAATTTCTCTCAGCAATCCAGCCATTAATCTCTTATTTCCTTGAATCTATTATCTTGAAGGGGCTGTGGTCTTATGGATATTCCTAGGATTGACAAAATAAAGATGATTTGTTGATTCTTTGTTACTTCATGATTGAAGAGGACAACTTGGAGTCCAAAACAAAACACTAGCCATAACTTTGGTTTGGATTTTTGATCTTTCAAATCATTCCTTGATGCTATGGTATCTTTTAATCCAAGAAGATGCTGCCATAGTGAATAACCAATATTTTGGAATATATGCATAGGATCAAGAAGATGACATACTTTTAACTCTTTCCAATACTCCAAAGAATACCATATTGAGATGTTCTCTGCGAGTGCCAATTTTCCTTTACCTCTCTTCACATACTCATTATCTTAATCATCACTGAAGATTTTTGATTCTAGATCTATCAGAGGTCCATCTATCCATTTTTTATACCAATCCATAGGTGTCATAGGTTTTGGACACTGACCTGTTTCAAGCTTCCAATTAAAATGTATCGCTTCTCTTTTAGATCTTAATGGATGATCATCAGGCAAGAATCATCGATGTTGAAGATAAATATTTTTGTTGAGATTCTTACTATAGATTGATCTCAACCAATCACCACAATATGGACAAGCTTTATAACCCTTAGTAGATATTCCTGCATCATGAAAATGATAAAATATAATTAGATTAAATCATATTTATTTACATGCATATTGAATAAAAAAATTACATCAATAATTGAACAAACACCATATCCTGGAAAATTGTGAATAGTCCAAGCCACAATACCACGAACCGTAATATGTCTTTCATTGATGCTTTTCGATACATCAATGACATTAATATCTCTCCATAACTCTTGGAGATCATCAATGAGAGGAGCAAGATATATATTCATATCTTTAACTTGTCTTTTGCCTAGGATTAAAAGTGAAAGCATTAAATGTTCCTTTTTAATGCTAAGATATGGCGGAAGATTGTAGTTTATGACTACCACTGGCCATGTTGACCATTTACTGGATTTCATGGAGAATGGATCAACCCCATCTAATGCAACTCCTAACTTTAGATTCTGTGGATTTTGTGCAAATTCAGGCCATGTAGAATCAATATGCTGAAAAGCAACACTATCA
>CM035440.1:75416729-75446729 GCA_020310875.1 Ceratopteris richardii | reverse complement strand
GTATGGTGATTCATGATTATTTTCACGCTCCTCAAATGTGCAATTAGTCCTTGAACTATTATGTAACCCTCGACTACTATTTATTAAACTTTCTAATTTCCATGTGTGTAAGGTCTTCCATCAATATATAATCTTTCATTTTTTGCATGTAAAATCCTTCTACTAGTAAGGGATGCTGCGTTCAAGCATATTCCATAAGTACTCATGCTTTGAACATAACGTGAAAGTCGATGCCAATCTCCCCATCCATATATAGGACCAGAAAATGACATAAGAGTGACTTCAGAGTTCGGAGGCACATACAAATCCTCTACAATAAAGAGACCACGACCAACATTAGTAATAGTGGATGGAGCAATCATATAGCGATTACCCAAAAAGTTGAAAAACTCTCCATCTAAAGGAAGTGGTCCTCTATTACATCCTCCATATCTTCTTCTATCATATGTTTGTACTAAAGAATGGTCACGAGCTGGCAATGGATAATCTCTAGCCGTTTCAGTCTCTAAACCAAGAGGTAGAGGATTTCTAGAAACCTCTGCTTGTAATTGATGAACAACAAGTCCATGACGTGTACGAGGTATATTAACATTATGAGAAAAATTATCATCATCATCATCATCGAGCAAGTATTCCTGTATATGTGTGTGTACGTATGTGCATATATATGTGTATATATGTGTATAATGTATGTATATGCATGTGTATATGTATGAAACATGCATGTGTATGTGGATGCATTTCCATTTGCATCCATGTGCATGCATGTGAATGTGCATGCATGTGGATGTGCATATACATGTATTTGCGTATATGTTAATCTGTGTATGTGTGTATACATATATGCAATAATGCATGCATGTAAGTCTTTTTATGTGGTTGTAGAAATGTTTGTACATATGCATGTGTATATGTGTGTATGTCTAAGTGTATGTGCACATGTATCTATGTGTATATATGTGTGTGTATGTGCATGTGTATATGTGTGAAAGTGCATCTTCATCATGTATAAGTGTATAAGTGCATATGAATAAGTGTGAGTATGCTATCTAATGAAAATAACACAATTCAAATGATATACAAAGAATAGAAATTGTACTTACAATATTTAGCCATACTTTTTGCTTGGTTAGCTTCTTAAATAACCTGCAATAAAGAGAGAGAGAGAGAGAGAGAGAGAGAGAGAGAGAGAATTCAAAGAAAGAAAGATGTAGAAAGAGAGAAATAGAGACATAGGGAGACAAAAAGAGAGAGCTTAGGCAAAACAACAATTCTGCATATACTTGCTTTAGCTCGTAAGCGCAACGCAATTGCGAACGTTGGAGAGCTCTTTGATCAGATGCGTGAAAATGCCGATCGAAGAGCCTCCAACATTTTAATTTTTTTCCGTCAACAGACCGTCGTGTAAGCGATGCTACGCGTCGAGTTGGCATCGCATAAGCGACATGTTTTAGCATCGCCTATGCAATGCCAAGAAGCTTCGCTTATGCGACGTAAAAAAGCATCGCTTATGCGATGCTATTTAAAACTATCGTGTTAGAGACCCTCTATGCGAGCGTCGCAGACCCCATCGTGCCACAAGTCGCAAAAAAAGTCATTTGGTTCATTGTTTAATCGATGGTGCATGTGCAACGCTCATTACGATGCATTTTGAAATTTTATAGCGACAAAATTGTGTCATCTTAATCGTCGCTATACGCCCATATTCCTTGTAGTGGATGAACGTGTATTTTACATAGACTCGGGTTTCTCAAATCATGTAGTAGGAAATGTAGCTCTACTCTCAAGTTTGGAGGATCTAAGGAATAGATATGAAGTCCAACAAGAGATGACAAAAGGCATCCAATTGAGAAGATAGGTAATGTGAAGATTCCAGATGGTAATATGAACCTATTGAGCAAAGTATTGTATGTCCCAACTATCACCAAGAATCTTATAAGTGTAGGAAAAATTGTTGAGGAGAGAATGCCAATCAGATTTACAAAAAGTGGAGCATTTGTTGAAGACTCACATCAAGGATTCAAGAAGATAACAAGAGGAGAAAAATTAGGTAGATTATTCACATTTGAACTCCAGGACACTATAAAATCTATTAGAGTTGGAAATTTGGCAAAAGATATTAGCTCACATAAGTGAAAGAGCTCTCAGGCAAATCAATAGGGATGAGACTGTATTGGGTCTAACAAATATATCCAAACAACACATCATTTATAAATGTGGTGCTTGTCAATTTGGTAAGTCACACAAGCAACCCTTCACAAAAAAAGACTACACCCATGGAGACTTATTCGAGCTAGTCCATACAGATGTATGGGGACCTAGCAAGGACCCTTCAATCTTTGGATCTAGGTATTATGTGTCATTCATTGATGATTGTAGCAAATGGACAATATTATACTTCATGAAGCATAAGGATGAAGTTTTCTTCATGTTTCAAAAAGTATTTAGCTCCCGATGAGAACCAAACAAGTAAAAATCTAAAGAGACTAAGGTCAAATGGAGGGGGAGAATACTTCTCTTATGAATTTGGTTCCTATCTCCAAGAGAGAGGAATCAAAAGAGAAATCGCTACCAGATATACTCTAGAGCAAAATGGAGTAGCAAAGAGAAGAAATAGACCAATTGTAGAGGTTGCAAGGTCAATGCTTAAAAAGAAATTATCCAACTACTTGTGGGTAGAGGCAGTATCTACAACCATATACTTGATCAATTGACTTCCATTGAGGGCCTTGGATGGTATGACACCATATGAAGCATGGAATGGAAGAAGACCTAACCTTGATCATTGCAAAATTTTTGGGTGCAGAGCATATGCACACATACCTTCTCAAATCGAAGGAAAATTAGATCCTAAGGTAGAAAAATGCATCCCCATTGGCTATGAACTTAATAAAAAAGGCTATAGGCTATACAATCCAAGCAACAAAGGATTCAGTGTAAGTAGAGATGTGTTTGATGAAAACAAATCTTGGTTTGAAGATGATTGTAGGAAATTAAACTTCTTTATGATCTAGAGGAAGACTTTTGAACATTATCAAAGAAGAATGACCATACAATAGAAGCATCAAGTGATTTTGATGATGAATAGACTCCAAGAAGGAAAATCAATCCTTGGAACTCTAAAGGCAAAGCCAACATGCAGGAGTTTAGAGATGTAGTAGAATCTTCTCTGAGAGAAAATAAAGCTAGAAATGTATGGATATGATACATCATTGGTCTCTAAACATTCAATATATCTAGCATAGGAATCAAACTATGAAGATCTTTCAACTTTTGAAGAAGCAAAGGTGAAGCTTGAATGGAAGAATGCCATGGAAGAAGAGATAGAAGCTTTACAAGAGAATCAAACTTGGGAATCGGTACCCAAGACTTGATCTATGAAACTCATAGGTTCAAGATCGATATATGAGGTAAAGAAGAATTTTGATGGTTCAATCAATAGGTACAAAGCAAGGCTAATGGCCAAAGTCTATGCAGAAACTCAAGGTATTGCTTATGAAAAGACATTTACACATGTTGCAAAGATGCCTACCATTAGGGTGCCCATGAGTGTTGCTGATGGAGAGTGTTAATCTCCAAAATAACAACCTACTCTTGAAATTAGAGCACCTCTATATCAAGACTAAGTGAAAACCTTTACCAATTTGGAGGATCAACATTCAATTATAAGGATTCTGGAAAATCTGTGAAAAAGATGATTCTACAGAAAGTCTGCTGCACATATCTTTCTCATTGACTTATCAAATGTGTAAAGTTTTTTATAAAACTTTGCACAAGGTGTTGCCTAAAGATTACGCACCTTCTCCAAGTCAAATCACTCCAAAAGATTCAGTAGATTTTGAGAAATCAACTTGACAAGTCACCTATGTCTAAAACTGTACTTCTGAGAAGTCGATTTAGACATCTATAACTTCTAAGACATGGTTCTCCAAGAATAGAACCCGTTTAAGCAAATGCTTTTAGATACAAGTAGCTTACCTTTCAACTTAAAGATTAAGTGCTTAGTTGCTCAAAACTTTAAACTGTGGAAGGAGAACTGATCAAAACATTGACTTCAAATTTTGCGCCTGTTTCAGGAACCAGTGAACACTTCTTCACACACAAATGTTCCTACACATAATTCTCTCAGCCTGATCACAATTAGAAGCTAAAAATTTATACAGAGGTCAATCAACTATGGAATTAGACTTGTACAAAAGCATTTCACAAAAGATCTAACACAGAAGGAGAAAACTCAGAAACATCGGGCGCAACATTTTCTTCATTTCTGAGAATTTTACATCTAGTGATGAGAGAGACTTAACTCACTTCTAGGATGGCTAAAAAACTCATACAACTTCTGATTACTCTATTCTCATGCTCTCTCATACTTGTCCTGACATTTTCCATAGTATTCATAGGCAAATATTTACAAACTTATGACTAATCAAAAGTATAAGTGACCTATATCTGAACTAATGTACATATGTGTACATTTCTTTCAACTTCTGAATGTAAACTTCTTCTATGCTTCAAAACTTGATCTTGTCTTCATTCTTTGACTTCCAAAACTTGAATTGTTGATTGCTTTGCACCAACAGCTCCCCCTCAATCATCAATTGAGGTTTTCTCTATTTTCTTTATACCTGCCATGTCTTTGAATCTCTGTAGCTTTGGTCCATCCAAGCTTTTGGTAAGCATATCAGCTATCTGATCTTTAGTTGAAGTATGTATGACTTCAATCTCTTTGTCCATCACCTTCTCTCTTAGAAAGTGATACTGAATCTCAATGTGTTTGGTCCTGGCATGAAAAACAGGGTTAGCAGCTAGATACAATGAACTCATGTTATCTCCATGAATAGTAGGAGTACTTTGAATGATGTCAAAACTCTTCATCAGAGGCTTAAGCCATATCACTTCCTTTGCAGCTTCAACCATGCCTTTGTACTCAGCTTCTGTAGATGATAAACCAACTGTGTTGCTTCTTTGAACACCAAGAGATTAACTTATCTCCCACATAACACATGTATCCATATGTTGATCTTCTATCATCAGGATTACCTGCCCAATCTGCATCACTATATATTTTGATATTTGTATCTGATGTAAAACCATAATACAAACCCTCTTTGAGTGTACCCTTAATGTACCTCAACACTCTTTGACTTGCAATCCAATGTTCTTTTCTAGGACAATGCATGAATTGAGACAAAACCCCAACTGCATATGATAAATCAGGCCTAGTTAATGTAGCATAGATAAGACTACCAACCAAACTCGGATATAACTTCATATCCTTGAATTCTTCTCCACCATATCTGCTCAATTTGTGATTCACCTCCGTTGGAGTAGGTGCTACCCTGCAATCATTCATTTTAAACTTGATTAACAAGTTCTTCAAATACCTTTCTTGAGTCACATACACTCCATGTTGAGTATATGAAATATCCATGCCCAAGAAATATGACAAATCTCCCAAATCACTGATTTTGAATTCTTTCTCCATTTGCTTCTTTAGGCTTTGAATCTCTTTCTCATCTGTACCTATAAGAATTATATCATCAACATATATGCACATGTAAATGAACCCATCATCACTTGCTTTCACAAGCAAACTACTATCTGCCTTAGATACTTGAAATCCAAGTTCTTTCAAGAACTTCACAAGTCTATAATTCCATGCCCTTGGAGCCTGCTTCAACCCATACAAAGCTCTCTTGAGCTTACACACATGATCTGGATACCTCCCATCTCTGAATCCTTGAGGTTGCTCCATGAAAACATCATCTGAAATGTAACCATTTAAAAAAGCATTTTTCATATCTAATTGACATAATTTCCAACCTTTACATGCAGCAATGGCTATGAGTGTCCTGATGGTTGTCATCTTTGCCACAGGACTATAGATCTCATCATAATCAATACCATATGTTTGAGCAAACCCTTTCACAACAAGTCTAGCTTTATACCTAGACACACTTCCATCTGCATATCTCTTTGTTTTGTAAACCCACTTGCATCCAATCATCTTCTGGCTATTTGGTTTAGGAACCAAATCCCATGTCTGATTCTCCATTAATGCATCATATTCTTCCTGCATAGCTTTCTCCCAATTTTCCTTACCTTTTGCCTCTTCATATGTAGAAGGGTCTTCATCTGCTTTAATCATATAAGCATAATCTTTTGTAGCCAAAAAAGAAGTGTCATAGCTATACCTTGTAGGTTGCCACTTGTGTCTTGATGACCTTCTGAGTTCTCCACTCCTTGAGGTTTCTAGTTCTCCACACTCAGGATCAAATCTTGGCATTTCTTCAACTTCAACCTGCACTTCATTATTCTCTTGTTCATCAAATATTTGAACCTTTGATTTACCTTTCTTTTGACTCACAATTTCTTCATCATCTGTATTAATATTGATAGTACCTGCATACCAAGTACCTTGCTCATCAAATGTAACATCCTTAGACACAATAAATTGCTTTGTGGATGGACTCCACAATCTATAACCCATCTGCTTGTCATCATAACCAATGAATACATACTTTTCAGCTTTAGGTTCTAATTTGTGTCTTAATTGTGATGGCACATATGCATATGCCAAACATCCAAATACTTTGCAATGGTCTAATGTAGGTCTCTTACCCCACCATGCCTCATATGGTGTCATACCGTGCAAGGCTTTACATGGCAACCTATTGACCAAATAAGTAGCTGTATTTACAGCCTCAGCCCACAAATAATTTGGGCAATTTTTCTCCTTCATCATGGATCTTGCAAACACAACAAGAGTTCTATTCCTCCTCTCTGCTACACCATTTTGTTAAGGGGAGTATCTACAAGTGATTTCCCTTTTTATACCTGCATTCCAAAAGTAATCAGTGAACTCAATAGAGAAATACTCTCCCCCTCCATCTGACCTTAATCTCTTCAACTTATGACCTGTAATTCTCTCTGCATACACATGATAATGTTTGAATGTACTAAATACTTTTGACTTATCTTTGATCACATAGATAGTAATCCATCTGGTAGCATCATCAACATAAATCACATAGTACCTTGATCCATTGATACTGAAATCCTTTGATGGACCCCACACATCTGTGTGTACCAACTCAAGCTTCTCTGAATACATAAAACCATGCTTGGAGTAAGATTGCTTATGAGCCTTACCTAATTGACATGCCTCACATCTGTATGTCATATGTTGACCTGTAACATTAGGCAATCCAAGCACTGAACCACTGTTAATCATATCTTTGATACCTCTTTCATTGAAGTGTCCAAGCCTCTTGTGCCAAAGATCTAACTTAGAGATCTTATGTCCTCCATAAGTGAACAAGGCATGACCAACATTACCTTGAATCTTCAATGTGAACAATCTTCCTTCTTTCTTCCCTGAAACAATTTGTTTATACCCATTGCTAGGGTCTTCCACAAATACTCCTTCATTAGTGAATCTCACTTCATAACCTTTTTCAACAATTTGTCCTACACTTATCAGATTCTTAGGAATTGTAGGAACATACAAGACCTTACTCAAGAGGGTGCTACCATCCTTAGCCTTCACTGATCCAATTGACTTCACATTATGCTTTGTATTGTCACCTGTTTGAAGAACATGATTAGATACCTTATTTTCCAAATCAGTCATCAATGCCATGTTACCACTCAGGTGATTGCTACACCCTGAGTCAATGTAGAAGACTCTTTGGTCTTCACTTTGTCTTTCACAAGTTGCATTCATTATCAATGTTGAATCCTCCTTCTGATCTGAAGCATAATTGTAATAGGTATTATTGTATTGTTGACTTTGGAATCCTCTACCTGCATTTCTTCCAAAGTAACCCCTACTACCTCTACTTCTGAAGTTACCTCTTTGATTTCTGCCACCTCTTCCTCTTGAATTAAAGTTCTGATTATATCCACCATTAGTTTGAGTATTATGCCAACAATCATTAGCTAAATGATTTGTCTTACCACAAATCCAGCAAGCTTTGACTCCATCTTTGTTGTTCCTGCCTCTTCCTCTACCTTTGCCATCTCCTCTTCCTCTAGGAAGTTGGCTTGACTAGTTGTGCCTTCATCTTCATTTGCTTGTTGCTTTCCTTTGCTATTTTTCTTCTTATCCTTTAAGTACATTGCATGACCTGTAATCTTGTCACTTTCACCTTTGACATCCTGCTCAAAGGTTAACATATGTCCTAGCAACTGATTTAAGTCAGGAGTAAAATGATCAAGTGATAATTCAGTAGACAAAATGAATGGCTTCCATTTGTCATCACCTCTCAAACCTGTAAGGATTTGCCTTACCAATTTATCCTCCTCAATGTCTTCATCAACAACTCCTAATGCATCTGCAATGTCCTTCATTCTGGTTACATAATCTGAGATGGATTGAGAGGCCTTCTTCTTGAAGTAGTAAATTCTGCCCACAAGGATGCCTTCCTAGACTTTGTGGTATTTTGGAAATGCTCCTCCAAAGCATTCCATATATCACTTGCACTTTCAAGACCTCTAATGTGAGGTAGCAAGTAGTCATTGACTGCCATATAAATAATGCTCCTAGCTTGAGCATCTCTCTTCATCCAATTCTTCAAATCTGACGATTCCTCCCTAGTTGGAACACTAGGATCTCTGAATTGAGGCTTTTCTTCTTCACATGTAATATAACCTATCAAATCTTTGCTCATTAGATGAGCTTCCATCCTCATTGACCATGCTGGATAGTTCTCTCTATCCAATTTCTCTATCTGAAGAGAATCTCCCATCCTTTCTTTACGTGTGTATCAAATTCTTCAAATTTTATGAATAACAGATGTACCTTTACTTCAAATGACACTCCTTTTGACTTCCTTAATGTCGTATGATCTCCTTCTCAAGATCTATCTTTAAGCTTTCTCCTTTTGAACCTTTAGATGTTGAATTCTTTGCACCTGCAGCAGTCGGGATCCTCCTTCCTTCAATTCTGATGCTTCCTGCTCTGATACCACTAATGGAGAGTGTTAATCTCCAAAAGAACAACCTACTCTTGAAATTAGAGCACCTCTATATCAAGAGTAAGTCAAAACCTTTACCAATTTGGAGGATCAACATTCAATTATAAGGATTCTGGAAAATCTATGAAAAAGATGATTCTACAGAAAGTCTGCTGCACATATCTTTCTCATTGACTTATCAAATGTGTAAAGTTTTTTATAAAACTTTGCACAATGTGTCGCCTAAAGATTTCGCACCTTTTACAAGTCGAATCACTCCAAAAGATTCAGTAGATTTTGAGAAATCAACTTGACAAGTCACCTATGTCTAAAACTGTACTTGTGAGATGTCGATTTAGACATCTATAACTTCTAAGACATGGTTCTCCAAGAATAGAACCCGTTTAAGCAAATGCTTTTAGATACAAGTAGCTTACATTTCAACTTAAAGATTAAGTGCTTACTTGCTCAAAACTTTAAACTGTGGAAGGAGAACTGATCAAAACATTGACTTCGAATTTTGCACCTGTTTCAGGAACCAGTGAACACTTCTTCACACACAAATGTTCCTACACATAATTCTCTCAGCCTGATCACAATTAGAAGCTAAAAATTTATACAGAGGTCAATCAACTATGGACTTAGACTTGTACAAAAGCATTTCACAAAAGAGCTAACACAGAAGGAGAAAACTCAGAAACATCGGGTGCAACATTTTCTTCATTTCTGAGAATTTTACATCTAGTGATGAGAGAGACTTAACTCACTTCTAGGATGGCTAAAAAACTCATACAACTTCTGATTACTCTATTCTCATGCTCTCTCATACTTGTCCCGACATTTTCCATAGTATTTATAGGCAAATATTTACAAACTTATGACTAATCAAAAGTATAAGTGACCTATATCTGAACTAATGTACATATGTGTACATTTCTTTCAACTTCTGAATGTAAACTTCTTCTATGCTTCAAAACTTGATCTTTTCTTCATTCTTTGACTTCCAAAACTTCACTTGTTGATTGCTCTGCACCAACAGTTGCATCTTCCGAGAATTGGAAGATTTATCAAATGGATTTCAAAAATGATTTTCTAAATGGATGGATATAAGAGGAGGTATACATGGCTCAACTTCTTGGTTCTCAAGATCAATCATATGCAAAATATGTGTGTAATGAGGAAAGCCTTGTATGGCTTGAAACAAGCTCTTAGAGCTTGGAATCATAGACTTGTTACTCACTTGCAGGATAAAGTTTTCAATGTAAGCAAAGCAGATCCTTACCTCTTCATTAAGAGGAACCAATATGAGGACTTATACCTATGTGTATAGGTTGATGATATAATTATTACAGGTAATGATGTAGAAGGAATCAGAGAGATCAAGGCTCAAATGAAGGAAGAATTCAAGATTAGTGGTCTTGGTTTGCTCACATACGTCTTAGGGTTAGAACTGGTATACAAAAAGAAAGGTACTCCTATGGAGGTAAATATGAAGTTAAGTGCTCATGAAGGTGAGTTAATTCAAGATGTGACTAGCTATCAGAGTCTTTTAGGAAGCTTAAACTATGCTACATTAACTAGAGTAGATATCTGCTATGGAGTAAGAGTGTTGATTCAGTTCATGCATACTTCAAGGAAACCTCATGTGGAATCATCCAAGAGAATTATCAAGTATTTGAAGGGCACAATCAATGAAGGACTATACTATCCATACACATCTCATATAGATGTAAAACTCTTCTGTAATGTAGACTTGGCAAGCTCTAAAGATGATAAGAGGAGCACCTCTTGATATCGTACTTTTGTAGGTACAAAGTTGATTTCATGGTCCTCAAAGAAGCAATCCACGGTTGTGTTGGAGTTTATTGACCTCCAAAATATAGCTGGAAGTAGGTGGAACCCCCTAGGAACAAGTTGACCTTCTTACAAACTTCATCACAAAAAACTAGTCATGCTTGCAGAGCTTACTGTTCTCTATTAACTCAGAATTTTTTAAAACTGTTTTAATCACATATACTCGAGACCAAGAACACTCAATTTGGATAAATACACAAGGAGATATGACCTCTACAAGTTTGAGTTTTAATGGAGACCTTCAGCAGGGGTGAACCCGAGAACACACACTACTTGTAGAGGTTACTACTCTTAGCTCACAAATCCAATGATTATGAAAATTGACAATATGAAAGTAGACAGTAAGAGCTTTCAAATGAGCCATCAAACATGTAGTTGGAATATATAATGAGGGAGATACAAGCTCTGCAATCTCTACATACAAAACTACAGCAACTTAGAGATACACATATGACTCTCTTGGACTTCCCACAAGATCATGACTTCTCCCCTCTTTTTATAGCATGGGGAACTAATCTAAAACCTTCCTAATACATCTAAATTTGTGGTAGACACTTGGGTGGAGGTATTACATGACTCAAGTGCTCAAATAAGCAAAGTATTGATGGACTTTGAGAACTAGCCACATCGACCTTCCACTAGGACACCACTACAGCTTCCTTGTGACTCACTAATTTGATTGACCATATTCTAGAACTCACGTGGTATTTTGGCTATCTTTTATGAATAATATGAGCCTTCTTGAAGTATTTGAAGACTTCCCAAAGGTATTTAAATAATTTGAAACTTGTACCCTACATAAAACAAATGTTCGCAACATTCTCCCCCTCAATTTTCAAAGGGTATTTCCTTCATGCCAAGAATATAGTTGAATCTTTGAAGCTTTGGTCCATCCAAGGATTTGGTGAAGATATCTGCAACTTGGTCCTTTGTTCCCGCAAAAGAAACTTGTACTTGATTGTTTATGGCCTTCTCTCGAACATAATGATAGTGAACCTCTATATGCTTTGTTCTAGCATGAAAAATAGGATTTGAGGTCATATGAATGCTGCTCAAGTTATCCCCATATATCAATGGTACATCAACCTGCACATTCAAGTCATGAAACAACTTTTTAAACCACATAACCTCAGTAGTAGCCAATGCTAAACCTCTATACTCAGCCTCTGTAGAAGATAAAGCAATTGTAGGCTGTTTCTTTGAACTCCATGTTAATGTCTTGTTTCCTGTTATTACCACATATCTCACTTGTGGATCTTCTGTCATCTTGGCTTCCAGCCGAATCTGCATCATTAAAGACTTTAAGAATTAGATCAGCATCATGACTATAAAATAATCCTTTGTTCACAGTACCTTTCAAATACCTAAGCACTCTTTTTGCTTCATGCATATGAGGTACTCTAGGTTCATGCATAAACTGTGACAATACTCCCACTACATAGCATATATCAGGTCTAATTTTTGTTGCATAAATCAAAGATCCTACCATGGATCTATATCCATTCATATCATGCAACTCATCACCTTCCTTTGCACTCAACTTTACATTACATTCCATTGGAGTAGAAACAAATTTACATTCCTGCATACCAAACCTTTTCAGCATATCACATATATACTTTCTCTGTATCAACTACCACATACCTTCATCGCCATTGACAATTTCAATCTCAAGAAAGTATCTAAGCAAACCAAGATATGAAATTTTAAATTCCTTTCCCAAATTATTCTTTATCTCTTCAATTGCTTTTGCATTTCTTACTCAGTCTTGAAGTTCTTCTTACCTCCAATGTAGATGCTCTTCCTTTCTTATTAGGAACCTTTGATGATTCTCCATACTCACATACATCACTAATTTCCTTTCCTTCATCATTAACTTCAACAAGTTTGAGTTTACCTTTACTTTTAACACTTGGAGGTGACTCTTGCCTTAATCTTCCATTGAAAGGTAGCTCTCTTTATTCATCCAAACCACTTTTCTCATCACTTAAACTTCTTGTGGGCTGAGGTAAGCACTCATCTCCTTCACCTGTATCTTCTTCATCTCCATTTATGACCTGCAAACTTTTCTTATCTACATACCATGAAAGTGATTCATCAAAGTTTACATCCCTTGAAACAACCACCTTATTGGTATGAGGATTATAACATCTATATCCTCTTTGAGTATCTGCATAACCAATAAATATACACTTTTCTGATTTCACATCAAGTTTTGATCTCACTTCTCTAGGTACATGTACATAACATACACAACCAAATACTTTCAAATGACTTACACTTGGTTTCCTTCCATGCCATACCTCATATGGTGTCAAATGATGAACTCCAGCAGTAGGTACTCTATTCGTAATGTACACACTTGTGCTAATAGCTTCATCCCAAAAAGAATTAGGCAAACACATATCATTTAGCATGCTTCTATATGCTTCTGCTATGATTTTGTTTCTTCTTTCTGCGACTCCATTTTGTTGTGGAGTATATCTGCATGTAACTTCTCTTTTGATACCTTCATCATACAAAAAATCAGTAAAATCTTCAGAGAAATACTCTCCCCCTCCATCAGATCTTAGCTTCTTAACATATCTTCCTGTTTGCTTCTCGACAAATTATTTAAAATTTTTGAAACAATCAAAGACTTCACTCTTATGTTTAATGAAATACACAAATGTCATTCTACTATGATCATCAATGAATGATACATAGTACTTAATACCAGCCAAGGATGCCTCTTTAGTAGGACCCCATACCTCTGTGTGTATAAGATCTAGTAATCCACTGCTTACATAGCTTGAATGCTTGAAAGGTTGTCTACTCTGCTTACCCATTTGGCATGCTTCACAAAGATGCACCATATGTTGCTTAGTAAAATCAGATAATCCTTCAACAATCCTCTTCTTTGATAGCTCCTTTAACCTGTGTACATTCATGTGTCCAATCCTTTTGTGCCATAGATCAAGCTCTGCTATTCGACGCATACCATAAGAGAAATAGTTTGTATGATTTGGGTTTACCTTGAATGTAAACAATCTACCTTGTTTTTGACCTCTAACAGTTAACCTCCTTTGCTTTGGATCCTCAATGAAGCAACCTACATGATTAAATCTTATTTGCAAACCTTTTTCTACTATTTGACCAGCTGACATCAAATTCTTAGTCATCGTTGGCACATAAAGCACATCCGTCAAGCAATTTGTCTTGCTCTTATCTTGCATAACAACATCTCCAACCTGCATAATCTTGTGTTGTATCATCTCCTCTTTCAATGTGACCTTTACATGAAGGATTATGCATATTTGAAAACCATGAAGCCTCATGTGACATATGGTTAGAGCAACCACTATCTACATACCATACATCACTATTGCAAGTCATCTTAGTTTCTACACTCATCATAAGAAGAGAATCATAATCATCACTTTTACCTTCAACTGCATAATTTCCTTGTTGTCTACCTCTTCTTGAATAGCCTCCTCTTCGATTACCACCTTGATTATTTTCATTTTGATAGCAATCTTTGGCATAGTGTCCATACCTTCCACATATATAGCGATTGTTGTTATCTTCACTCCTTTGTCTTCGATTATAGTTGTAGTAGCCTCTCATACCTCTAACGCTTGATCTTCCTCTTCCTCTTGTGTTGAAGAAGCCACTTGAAGTCCCTTGATCATCGCTCCTTCTTCCTCGACCTCTATTTGAACCTCTTCTTCCTCTATTTCCACCTCTTGATGATCCTACATAAAGAGCTTGTCCTTGATATCCTTTTTGATTTGAAGTAGAGCCATTTAGATTCATCTCCTCTGTGACCATAAGAGCAACAAGCTGATCAAAGTTTGGTAATTCTCCTCTAACATAAACTGAAGTAATTTTCCATCTCTCATCATCCTTGAGTCCGTTGAGAGTATGTGCAACCAAGTCGTCGTCCTCCACATGAGCTTGAATTGATCCTAGTTGATCTGCAATCTCTTTAACCTTCAACAAGTAATCATTGACTAATGTCCTTGTATCTTTATTTATGTTATTGAACTCATTTTGCAGTTGAATCTTCCTTGCTCTTGTACCTGTAGCATACAACCTTTCCAATGCAAGCCAAACATCTCTACTTGTGTCTAGATCTTGTATGTGTCCTACCATTGAATCTTGAATATTTTGTGATAAAATGAATATAACCCTTTTGTCTCTTTCATTCCAAAGTCTAAACTCCCTCAATTGTTGCTGATTTGGATCCTCTAGTAATATAGGTTTGATATATGTTGCATCAATCAAACCATACAAGCCTCTACCTTGCAAGTATGTTGTGATCCTAAATCGCCATGCTTGATAGTTGTTCTTATCAAGCTTCTCTATTTGTGCATGTTGATCGCCCATTGTGTAAATACTAAACTTCCTCCTTTAACCCTCCTTTTGGATATATGTGATAAGAAGAAGTATGAGATTACCTTTGTAATAAAGTTTATGCACCTTTCTTTGCTTGGATGTTGCTTGAGATGCTTCCTTGCTATCTCCTTCTACCTTTGTGTAGTGTCGATGATGAACCTCTACTCCAATAGCTTCAAATTCTTCATCAAGGTATTATAACCTTCTCCAAGCTTCAATTCCTTGCTCTGATACCAATGTTGGAGTTTATTGACCTCAAAAATATAGCTAGAAGTAGGTGGAACCCCCTAGAAACAAGTTGACCTTCTTACAAACTTCATCACAGAAAACCAGTCATGCTTGCAGAGCTTACTGTTCTCTACTAACTCAAAATTTTTTAAAACTGTTTCAATCACATATACTAGAGACCAAGAGATTTCCAATGAGCAAAGAACACTCAATGTTGATAAATACAGAGGGAGATATGACCTCTGCAAGTTTGAGGTTTAATGGAGACCTTCAACAGGGGTGAACCTCAGAACAAACACTACTTGCAGAGAGTACTACTCTCAGCTCACAAATCCAATGATTATGAAAATTGACACTATGAAAGTAGAGTGTATGAGCTTTCAAATGATCTATCAAACATGTAATTTGAATATATAATGAGGGAGATACAAGCTCTGCAAACTCTGCATACAGAACTGTAGTAGCGTAGAGATACACGTATGACTCTCTTGCACTTCCCACAAGATCACCACTTCTCCCCTCTTTTTATAGCATGGGGAACTAATCTAAAACCTTCCTAATACATCTAAATTCGTGGTAGACACTTGGGTGGAGGTATTACATGACTCAAGTGCTCAAATAAACAAAGTATTGATGGACTTTGAGAACTAGCCACATTGACCTTCCACTAGGACACCACTACAGCTTCCTTGTGACTCACTAATTTGATTGACCATGTTCTAGAACTCACGTGGTATTTTGGCTATCTTTTATGAATAATATGAGCCTTCTTGAAGTATTTGAAGACTTCCCAAAGGTATTTACATAATTTGAAACTTGTACCCTACATAAAACAAATGTTCGCAACAAATTGCACTCTCATCAACTTAGGCTGAGTATAGAGGACTTGCAAATGCTACACATGAAGCAATGTGGATTAGAACTATATATTCTGATTTAGGGCTAAAGACTTCCACTCCACACATCTTTGGAGATAATATTATCTCTTCACATCTTGCTACTAACCCAATCTACCATGCCAGGACTGAATACATAGAAGTGCATTATCATTATGTTAGAGAAAATATTATAAGAAAGGAGATTCAACTTTCATTTGTGTCAATGCATCAACAATGTGCAGATATGATGACAAAGGCATTGAATGGAAGCAAGATAAATAGATTGAAATCAATCATTGGACTGCAAGAAATCTTGAAGGATTAAAGACTCAAGCTTCTTAGGATTGAGGGGGATATGTTGGTGCATTTAGCAAGCCTAAGAGTTTAGCTAAAGCCTTGAGGACTACACACATATATTTCTCTACATATAGGGAATCACATGTGAACTCATGCTTGTTGATATTAGTTGTATTCACCTTGGATAAATGTAAAAGCTAAAGTGAGGTGAAAGAATCTCACAATATAAGAGAGCCCATTCCATGACTCTAGTAGTTGTTATCTAATTCAAATCATTCCCCAAATATAAAATCACTCTTAGGTGAGATATCTACCAAGTTCAAATTCAAATATGAGTACAAGTACTCATATCTCTTAATCGTGGGTAGAGTAGCAAATCTCAGTGAGATTGAGCTACAAATTCAAGTCTAGATTGAGCTCACATCCTTTAAGTGTATCCATCTACACTCTCTTTGTATCATATGTGCAATATCAATCATATTTGCATACATGTCATTTAGTAAGTCCTTCTTGGCATTCTCCTTCAATACTTTCATGTACACAGTGAACTTTTTTATACATTTCTCTACTTGTAAGTATCCATTTACTATAATTTGACTTGGCATAGTTATAATAAAGTGTATAAAATTTAGATATCAAGTTGCGTCGAATTTGGTCTTGTAAACCGTGAGATATGAATCTCCAAATTTCACTATGTGTACACATTTTATAGATCCTAAAAAGTTGAGGTGACCCCCATACTTGCTAGATTTATTTCTCCTCATATGATGCAACTAAAATGATCAAATAACTTGCTTTAGTTAGATAAACACTTCAATTAGATTTTTAAAAAGCTATCTAGTTAGTTCATAGGGGGTTGTGAGATCTATGCATAAAACTGAGACCTTCTCATCCCAAATTAGAAGGTTCTTAACATTCCTTGCAAATAGAAGTTATCCGCCTTTATGCAAATATTTGACAATGGTGTTCCAAAGGACTTGATGGTTCCTTCTGCACCTTTGGGAATATAAGAAGTCTACTAACCATCCATAGATCTATATTGACTGGTGTAGAGCAGGTTTGTTGCCGCACCAACTGATCTTTGGCATTACCCATCAGCTCTTCACAATACATACATACATATCTATGAATATGTAATTAATTACATACATACATACATACATATATACATACACACATACATACATACATACATACATACATATATACATACATACATACATACATCCATACATACATACATACATACATACATACTTACTTACTTACTTACTTACTTACTTACTTACTTACTTACTTACTTACTTACTTACTTACTTACTTACTTACCTAGTTACTTACTTATTTTCTTATTTACTTACTTCATTACATACATACATACATACAAACATACGTACATACATACATACATACATACATACATACATACATACATACATACATACATACATACATACATACATACATACATACATACATACATACATACATACATACATACATACATATATACATACATACATGCATGCATGCATACATACATATAGACATACATACATACATGCATGCATACATACTTAAATACATACATACAATAATCACCTATTGGATTGTTTAAAGGACAAAGGGGAGAGAAAAATAAATTATTTACACTTCTAACTAGATCCCTTGGGAAATCTTGATGCCCTTTGAATAACAGGGACTACAAGCTAGTGTGACCTAAAATGGGGTTAACAATATTCTTGCATTGTTTGTACAAAAATTTGCTTATATAGATGCCAAATTTTTATATGGGTTAGAGGAAAAACTTGATGTTTCTCTAGAGGCTCAATTTAGTTTAAAAGAGGTTGGAGTTGAAGAGGACTTCTCTTCCACTAGAGAGGAGAATCAAAGCACAACTGTCACTCTAGTACAATGGTGAGTAGCAACATGATGAGTTTCACCTTGTAATTGTTAATCTGCGGGGAGGGTAGGCCAATATGAAGATTGAGAGCAAGTGAAGTGTGCGAAGGTGATGGTGAGAAATGCAAATGCATACACACATATATACACACACACACACACACACGAGGAAAGTGGCGATAGAGATCAATGGAAGGCAAGAAAGGAACTCATATTCATCACTAACTAGTTACAATCACTCTACTAGCCCAAAAGCTACTAGTTTCAAAAGTTTTTAAAAATGAACTCTCTAGCTCTATATATAGTTTGTGACTAGTTTTGACTAGCTTCACATCTAATGACTGGGATAGTTAAAAAATAGGTTCTACTTCTAATTTGAGATACCTAACGGCTTCCAAAAATTATGAAAATTGGTATGAGCTACCTATTTAGACTCCTCAAGCTCAAGGACTCATTGGCTTGCACAAAATGGAGTTTTACATGCAGTAGTCAGATGTATGTACATATATTACATTGTTTCAGTGATAAAAATCACTTTTTGGATTATGAATTGATTATTTTTAATAAGAAGGTAAGCAACAATGCTTGAATACCACTTATTAGCTCCTATTTGGCTCTTTGTGCTTCCTCTCCGTCTGTTCCTAAACTTGGTCCTATGCCAGCCATGAACGCTCCCCTCCTCCTTGTTTTTGTCATCCTTGACAGAACTTAATCGTGCGTGGATAATGTAGTTATTGAGGAGATCTGTCACAAGGGCGTGTTGCATTATTCTAATGCCCTTGATAGGATCTTTTTATATCTTCTCTTAATGGATGGATTCGGTTTCATCATGAGGTGGCATCTGATAATGTTCGGAGTACATCACATGTTCGCATGTGAACAAATGGAGTAGGTGAGTGGGTTTGCTAATAAATACTTCTGAGTAGTACTCCCAGAATCCAGTAGTGAACATATCTTCAAATGTATGCTTGTAGCAGGTAGGCATATATTTCAATCGATAGTGCCATGCATACCATACCTTGATCGATGGTGTCATTCTCAGATTGTACACTAAATCCAAGTTCCCATGTTCAAATCTGGGGGTGTTCACTGTTGGAGCCTTGACACGCCTGAATGTCTTGAAGACCATTTGCATCATATGAAAAATTTTCTCTCTCATTTGCACGACAACATCGGGCATACGATGCAGGCAGGGTAACCAATGGTGAATGGTAGCCATCATGTATCCCACTCTAGGTGTGTTATTATGGGAGGTGCTAAGTAAAGGTAGTTGAGCCACTCTTGACATTGTCGGTTGTTTTGAACTTTAATTGCAAAAGCCTTCCAGGAATGTCTTCATGGGACTAGTCCATACCGTGGGTTGTATTTTAGATGGGTGGATGCACCCATCCAGTTATGCATCATCTATGGATATTATTGTCGTAATTCCATCCTCCATGTAGATTGATAAATATGACCCTTTTTAGCTTCCGGAGGGACATCTGCTAGCTCAAAATAGGTGGTATGTGTTGGGCGCTTCATAGTGATGCTCTCAATCTGTGAATTATATTCGACAAGCAATAGGAAGTAAGGTTTATACTGCAGCTCACTAGTAATTATGTGTCGATGTGGTGCTATAGGGAAACTATAACCTAAAGATGATATTTATCATTTAGTTTGATACTCATGAAATGAACACAATTTAAGCAATAAAGCTTCTAAATATTATCTAAAAGTTTAGAACTCCTTTCAAATATCCTTCCGGTAGTGCAAAAGATTCCAAGATGAATCGTTTTCTCATGTTGTTGATTCATTAGAAGGAATATCAATTATTGGAAAAATAAATTACTCCCTAGTAGTGAGAATGGAATTCCTCAAGTTAGTTAAATAGGAAGTAGTTCTCGAAAAGTCCCAAATCACTAGTAGTGGTACTTAAAGTCCAATGGTTGATATGACCTAGCAGTGTATCACTCTTGATGAGATTCTTAGCTTTAGAATCTAAAAGGCATTAGCATATGCTTTGACTTGAGTTGAGGGAAAGATCTCTAATACCCCATAGGCAAGCAAAGGAACTTTCGATAGTTCAAGGGATCTTAACAATAAAGCCTAAGTCTTTATTCTTGTCGGGAGGTCAACAAGACTTGATCAAACTTGGCAATGATTGTCCGAAAACTTGCAATTGAAACTACTTCAAATTTTTCCCAAGTATTGGCAATCAAACTCCTTTTGAGATTTTTTTTTTCACTCAAGCTCCATTTATCCAATGGAAAGTGTGAAAAGAGTAAGTTGTTTCAAGTTTGAACAGAGTAAAATATTCCAAGTATGGAGTCTGCAACCATGATGAGGGTAATTAAGTCTGTGGAAGGTACAACATAATTTTTCCCTATCCTTAAAGATATTTCTTAAATATGAAGTCTAAAAGCATGAGCAATTGCTTAAGCTTAAGTAGTAGAGAGATTCTTATAAAGTCCTCAAGGTAGCTATGTAAAGCTTTAGTAAGAAAGGAATCTAAAGACTAGAAGTGAAAAGCTCTTGTCACAACAAATTGGTTAAGTCTAACCAATCAGACTTGAATTTGAGAACTTCAGGAACTTGGAATTATAAATGGCTTTTCTTTTGAAACCCTAGAAAAGAAGGATGGATGTTCCATCCAAAGGTTTTAAATTTCCTAGGCAAAACACGAGATCGTGAAGCGACCATGTGAAGGAATCAAAACCTAGAATATCAAGTTAGAGCTAATGCGTGAAACTTCAAGATCCTTTTAAAGAATTGAAGTGAGAGGGTACTCAATAAAGATATGTTTAGACTTTACGATACATATCATTCACATGTCAATGTGAATATAAAATAGGGTGGTATGGGAATCAAGATTCTATACTGAGATTGATGTAGGGAAGATTGTATGGGACATTGGACCATGGGCTAATAATTACCGTTTAGTCCTAGAATGAGCCTTAAAGTTGAATTTGATCATCAATGGAATTAAAAATTCAAAGGGAAAGTTTAAATTCAAGAAGGATAAAAGCATGATCTGAAGATGCTTCAAGATCAAGTAAGTAAGAAGATACAAAGTAAGTAACTTCCAAGATCTTCTTTTTCAAATAGGGCAAAGACTTGTACTTATTTGAATTATGGAACACATCAACATAAAGTGTTGTTGATTTAAAAATATTTAATAAATGTTTGAAGAAGTAGGACTTTGACATTGAAATTATCCTTTCAAATAAAGATTAGACTAACTAAGTCAAGCACCAAGGTCCTAGTGTAACTCAATAAATTCAATCCTTTCACTCAAAGCAATGCACAAGAATTGCATTCCTAGTAAGCAATCATAAAGATTGAATATAGGCATGAACTTAGTCTCAAGTGAAGCATTATTTGAGTAAAAACTCATCAACAAGACTTCACTGGATCGACACATTAATATTGGATAACACACTAACATCTTGTGGTTAGATGATGTTTTAGATTTGCTCTATTATTCTTTTTGAGAATCTAGTTAATTTCTCTTATAGATAGAAATTAATACATTGTTGAAATAGATATTTGAGTAGTTAAGTCTTGAATATTCTAGAATTTGACTCATCGCAAGTTTATGTATCTTCAAAGTTTGAATTTGTTGTACAAAGTTTTAGTTCTTTCTTTCAAATTTTTGAATCTTTTGGATTTGACTCAAATACGGTATCTCATTCTTTTCACAAAAATCCAAGGTTAGCCGGTTGAAACTAGGTAACTAAATTGAACATCCTAGATAGATGTTATTTACGAGAACCCTTTCAAGCCTCCAAATGAGATAAGTCTAAGATGACTTATTTATTTGAGTTTGCTTCAAGTTAGCTAGCATAACTCTAATGACTTTCTAGAGTTCAGTACACTCTAGAATAGAGAAGTTAGGAATTACTCATCGGATTGACAATTCCCAAGAACTTTTAGATAATGTCTTGTGAGAAAGGTTTCCTAACTTGAACAATTTTCATTTTGGATTTGACTTGGCTAATCTATGGTATGGTTGACCAACTCTAAATGGCAAACTTTCTCCTATATTTTACGTATGATTTTCAAACCCATTAGGACAAAGTAGTCCAATTGGGTGAAAAAATCAAGTATTTTTTGGTTGGGAGTAAACCATTATACAAAGATCCAAGTTAGATGTTTGAGACAACTAGACTTCTAGAATACTAAATCAAATTCAAGTGAATCAAGAATTCTCAAAGATGATAGGGATAGAAATCCCACCTAAATTACTAAGTCCAAGCACAAATCATGCCTCGAAATGGACTAGTAATTGGACTCCACCCATTTCACATGTTCTGCCCAAATCACACCTAGTAAAAATATTGACACTTCTTTATACATGAGTGAACAAATTCTTATTCACTGCATCACTCCCAAAGGGGATTTATTGATATATTTTGGTAGTATTGTGAATGAACACACCAAGGACCATTGGGGTTTCTTGTCTCCTCTTTAGGAGGTTTTTCCCCCAAGTTGTGTATATGCCTGTAACCCTAATAAGTCACTTATCTTTCTACATTTACTTGGAAAAACATTTTGTATTGTGTTGTGCTCCAAGATTCTTTTTCTTCATTGTGATGTTCGTGTGCTTCTGTAGGCCTCAAACTTGAACAAAAGATATCATCCAAGACTTGGTTCCCTATTGTGTGAATCAAAGGCATTGACTCCGAGAACCTCCAAAGGGCAAACAGACTTTGGAATAAAGGTTTTCTTATGTGGAAACATATCTAGAATCAAGAGAGAAGACATTGGATTAGATTTAAGGACATAGAGCTAGCCAAGAGAGTGGAGTATGAAGATTGGTGCCGTTTAAGACAAAGAATCAAATTTTGGGGGAACTCAAAGACTCGCCTTCCTCTTGGACATGATTCCTCATATATTGAAGCATTTAGACGGATCAAGGATGAAAAAATAAGTAATTGAGTTTTAAGAAGCACCTAACTTGTAGATCTCCCTTAATAGGAAATGGTGTCTTAACTAGCCCTTTATCAGATCGCATCTTAAGCTCATAGATTTGTGGCATCCTCTCATTGAGAACCAAAAGCCGGTCCTTACATGGAAAATTCTCGAGCAAGGAATTTTGACTAATGTTAAAGCTTATAAAATATTGAGGGACCCTCAATGGTGTACACATTATTTCTGTGGAAGAGAAGAACTTGGTCATATCTTCTTTTTGTGCCCAAGGAGTCACTCATTCTCGTAGGTGAAGAAAAAGATAGAAGAGAAATATTACGCAAATCGATAAATAGTTAGATGGAGAGATAGATACTATATTGTATCATATATAGGATTAAGAATCATTAAAAAAATATGGAGATATTTGGAAATGTTTTACATAAACTCCATTAAATCTAGGAATTAGATTCAATTTAAAAAATGAGTTGAATCATCTCAAGAGAAACCCAGGTGCATTATAGATGAGAATATTCTAAATGTAAATGAGGTTACAAATACATTAAGCTTAACACGGATGCATGTTGACCTTCTTTCACGTACTTTTAATGGTGATAGAGTTGTTGACAAAGAGAGACCCTTCACTAATTCAATGAATGTGACATATAATCTTTGAGCCTTATGATTACTACACAAATGATACTAAGAGATGTTAGACTCAAGGACAATCAATCCCAGAATGTATCTATGAGGAGTTCAAGAGCCAAATGTAGAAGAGGTTTTCAAGGTAGAGATAGAGATTGAAATGGCAAAATACAAAGAAAAAACTAAATTCCAAGGAGATAGAATGGATGCTCAAGATCAAGAGAAAGAAGAAGTTTTAAAATTGGAGGTAGTAGAAACTACCAATAAATGAGCCCAAGTGAAGAGAACTGATACATATCTAAAAATGCATGCCATTAAGCAAGACATTGTCTCGGAGGAAACAACCATGATTTTAATGATTATATATGCAAAAACTCAAACCAAGTCTAGAAGAGCCAAGTTGATTAGCTTAATTCTTTGTGAAGATTAGAGAATGATAGTTTATGAGCAATTATGCATAAACATGAGGGGAAATTCTTGGATAAAACATCATATATATAGATAATGGTTGTGGCGATCATATGATCTATTTTAGGGATTACTTTACTAAGCTTCATATTTCAACCAATAAAGGACGGTTGAAAATAGTTGACAACACATACCATGCCATCAGTCATTGTGAGATGTGATGCTTGGAGCCACTCACAAGTCTCAAATATTTAAAGAATTTTTTACGTGTACCTATTATAACTTAAGGCCACATAGCACACATTGTCTACCAAGCAAGGTTTTTGTTGGACACATAGCACACATTTTCTACCAAGCAAGGTTCCCAAAACAAGGATCAAAATGATCACAAAAGCATGATGCTACCTAGAAGATGCCAAGCTAAGTACAAATTCATGGAAAATGGAAGGAAGGAAGGAAGGAAGGAAGGGAAGCTCTTTACAATGGAGGAACTTCCACTTGAAGGTAAGAAAGTAACATTATAAAATTCTATCACGAAAATCCTAATCGGGAGATTAGGCATCACTTGGACGTCCTTTAAATTTTTTGGAAACGAATTAGAGTTCTCTTTCTTTTTTAAGCAAAAAAATGGTCATTGATTGATTCTTCCATTTAAGTTTGAATTGGAAGCATCAACACAGGAACTATGGAGAACCCCTTATCCCCCACTTACCAAAAGCTTACTGTGGGCTTTGAACTCTGGACCTCATAGTCCTAAGCTCAAAGTGTTACAAATATACCACACATTCTTGACATTATTGCATTTATGATCATGTTAAGATTGCTTATAAAAAGTTGCCTACATTAGGACATTAGGGTTGCATATTATGAGCATATTAGGGTTCCACACATTTTGTTAGGCAATGTGGTTGGGCCATCCGCCTATTGAGGTTTGGGCGAGGGTTCAACCCCTCCCTCCTACAACTAGACATTGTAATGCCTCCGCGCAATTTAAATCATTTTCTCATGTTAGCTTTCAAGTAGTCCTTTCACGGTGTAACCTTTGAGCATTGTATAAGCCCTTCTTTGTGGGATACACAGAATCCATGGGTACTATGCTCATTCACCTATACGATTGTTCTTTCAATCAATTTAAAGAAGATTATGCTTCTAGTGAACTTCCTCTGTAAAAAAGAAAAACAAAATAGAATATAAAACTATAGAACGGATGCCCTTTCCAGTGTCCACATAGTCAAGGGAGTGGACTATAGGCAGGTGCAATCAGGAATTATAAAAAAGCATAAAAGTGATCCCATTCTAGCTTCGGATTCAAGAAACGTACTCAAATATGTCTTGCTTGATCGCTCAACATACAAATCCGCAACTGATGATGAACAGAGATTTCCGCAACGAAAGCGCTGCAGCCTATGGTGCTTCCTCGCTTACAAGTGATTCCTTGTACCATCAGACGTGAAAGCAGCACGCCCAATTTCACTGCAGCGTATTTTGGCAGTGTGTGCCCTGTATGATCCGTCAAGATTTATGTGTGCATTGCGCCGCTGCTGTGTAGAAGTTCCTGCAAAGATATGGCAACAGCCTCCGCTGCTTCATCGCGTACAAGTGATTCCCTGTACGATCCAGGTTCGAAGGAGCACGCCCAATATTACGGCAGCGAACACGCCCAATTCTACGACAGCTCTTCTTCACAACTATAAGACATACGCAGTTGATTGAGCTTGGTGATATATGGCCATGATCATATAGCTCGGAAGTCTGAACTTCCGAGCGATCCGATCCACAGAGAGAGCGAGAGCATGTTCGGCCATGGCTGAAGTCCGCGCTGTGTCACACTACAACTCTGATCAGCACATTCTGTTAGTCGGGGAAGGCGATTTCTCTTTCGCTGCTTCTCTCGCGTCCGAATTTAAGAACGCTCCCCATCTCCTGGCGACGTCTCTCGATTCTCTCGGTTCTCTCTCTCTCTCTCTCTCTCTCTCTCTCTCTCTCTCTCTCTCTCTCTCTGACATCCAGAAACCACTTACTGCAATGTATGCGATCTGCAACATAGCTTCTCTCTCTCTCTCTCTCTCTCTCTCTCTCTCTCTCTCTCTCTCTCTTTCTGACATCCAGAAACCACTTACTGCAATGTATGCGATCTGCAACATAGCTTAAAGTAATGTTTCGGCATATAGATTGAGATGGTTTGCTATAGTTGCGCACTCATTCAGATGCTTGTCTCCGCAGAGACCCTGCTGCAGAAATACCCCGCAACCTTTCAGAGAAGCCTCAAGCAGATGAAAGAAGCTGGGGTGGAGGTAATGCACGACATTGATATTAGAACCATGGTCAATGACGGCCGTCTGCGTCATAGACGCTTCGACCGGATCGTCTACAACTTCCCGCACTCTGGGTTCCTTCAGAAACACGCAGAGACAAGCAATGCCGTAATCAAGTTAGTCTGTCTAGTAGTCTCTGTTTTTTATTTGAATCTTTCATACACAACGCCTGCGCAGTTATCTAATCCCTCTCTCTCTCTCTCTCTCTCTCTCTCTCTCTCTCTGCTGTCAATCTGCCGATGACGATGCAGACGACACAAACGGCTACTTTCTGCGTTCTTCAACAACGCCTGCAAGCTGTTGAGGCCTGGTGGTGAGGTTCATGTGACCCATCATATGCGATTCCCCTATACGAAGTGGAACATAGTAGACCTCGCAAAGTCCAATGGATTGCAGTTGAAAGCCTGCCCACTCTTCAAGCGTGACCTCTTTCATGGTTACATGAATCGTCGAGGAGCTGGCGCTCACTGGGGTCGCACCTTCCCCATCCACAACGCCGCCACATACATCTTCTGTACTGCAGAGACATAACATCACCTACATCAGCCTTGCTTGTATCAAAGAGCTGTACATTGTATCCATAGCTGCATAACATCAGGAAGAGCTGTACATTGTATCCATAGATACATAACATCTCTTAGTTGTCAGGAGGAAAACCTAAGAGTTTCTTCCTTTCCAAATCCACAACGCCGCCACATACATCTTCTGTACTGCACAGACATAACATCACCTACATCACTCTTGCTTGTTGATATCGAAGAGCTGTACATTGTATCCATAGCTACACAGCATCAGCAAGAGCTGTACATTGTATCCATAAATACATAACATCTCTTAGTTGTCAGGAGGAAAACCTATCAGTTTCCAAGGTGGAGTAATGTTTCTTGCTTTCCAAGGTGGATAAATGCATCTTATAAGGAACGGAGATAAAAATTTCTAATGTGAAGGCGAAAGCAAACTCATGCCCCTTCTAATAATAGACATAATGAAAGTTGTGGTCAAGCTCATCTATTATCTCTCTTTTTCTTTATCTCTCGCTTTGTATAGATAGTCAATAATATACATACATACATGCATGCATCCATACATATGCATATATGCAAAGATAAACTTTTGGCACGAGTTTGAGCAATCAAGCCTCGCTAAAAATCACTTTTGAATTTTTAAAAAGTAATAATGTCATGGATGAATTAACCTCTTTATTATAATATCATTTTTTTACTTCCAATCAACATCCCTTTCCCTTGATTCAAAGGTTAATCGAAAGTTCGTATGTTCTATATCACTCGTGCTTATTCTCAATATAAGACTCCAAGTGAAGTATAAATATTTTTTATTGCATTATACTTGTGCTTGATTAAACTATGTCATAGGTGACTTAGAAGCATTTTAGGCTGCATTATACTTAGTATGTTCTATATCACTCGTGCTTATTCTCAATATAAGACTCCAAGTGAAGTATAAATATTTTTTATTGCATTATACTTGTGCTTGATCAAACTACGTCATAGGTTACTTAGTAGCATTTTATCCAAGTCAACATCCCTTTCCCTTGATTCAAAGATTAATCGAAAGTTCGTATGTTCTATATCACTCGTGCTTATTCTCAATATAAGACTCCAAGTGAAGTATAAATATTTTTTATTGCATTATACCTGTGCTTGATTAAACTATGTCATAGGTTACTTAGTAGCATTTTAGGCTCGATAATTGGATTATTTGCAAATAATTATGGAATTCAATGATAACCTTCTATTATTTAAGCAAATTATTCGGTGTCACATCAGTTTATTTGAATAGCTTTGAATTGTGTTTAAAAGGGAATCTGGACAAATTTTGAGTGAACAATTTTTTAGTCGAAAAACTTTTCAATCAAAAAGCTTTTGATTGAAGCACTATTTAGTAAATTATTGACCCAAAATGTACTATCACCAGAGATGCCTTTATTTCTATGAACTTATAGTGTTGTACAAAAAACAAGGTCTAAAGTCTTTTCAAAAGATTGAAGTTTTCTTAGGATTATAAGATTTAGAAAATTATAGATTTTAGAGTTAAACATTTAGAAAATGATAAGACAAATAAACATAATAATGAAAATACAGAGATTTTAGGTTTATTTAAAATGAAGAATTAAAATTTGAAAATATAATACTATTTAAAATTCATATTTATATTTTAAGACTGAAAATCAAATTGTTTAAGGATTTTTATAATTTATAGAGCTTTGTGGTTTTTTGAACCACAAATCGATTCTTACTTCATGATAGTTTTGAGATGTTCTAGTATTATGTATATATGATTGGATTCTTATGTGCATGAATATGTGTGCGTTTATGATTCTAATTAGAAAACTATTGTGATTGTCTAACTCAACATTGATTCTTACTTCACAATACTATATGTATTTGTATGTGTGTGTACGTGTGTCTATGATTGTGATTTAAAAACTATTATGGTTAATGTGTGACCCAACATTGATTCTTACTTCATAATAGTATGTGTAGGTGTGTGTTTGTCTATGTGTGATTTAATGACTATTATGATTATCTGACTCAACATTGATCCTTATTGCACAATAGTATGTGTATACGTGTGTATGCATATGTGCATATATGTGTATGATTATGATTTAAAAGCTATTGTGATTATTTAGCTCAACATTTATTTTTACTTCACAGTAGTATGTGTATGTGTGTATGTATGTGTGATTTGAAAACTATTGTGATTTTCTAACTCAACATTGATTCTTACTTCACAATAGTAGGTGTATATGTGTGTATGATTATCTACTTCTACCTAAGTGTAGCTACTAACTTGTTGTGTTTCCACACTTGCTAATAGATGATCAATGATAGGTAAATGATAGCTATCACATATTGTTTCTCCATTGAGATTCTTTAAATTGGTAGATACTCTCAAGCTCTCCTTCCTTTACAACACAATCACAACATGTGACACCCATTGCTTGTGTTCAAATTCATGGGTGAATCATACTTTCAAATGTTTATCAAAATAGTTTTTGATTTGGGTGGATTAAATATCATTATATGTGTAAGGTCTTTGTTTGGTGGGTTTTGCAGTGACCTCCATCAAGAGCCATAAGCACATTATATCCCTCACTATGCTTGTGTATAAAGAAAGAAAACAAGGTAAACAAAAAGTTGTGCCCCAATCTCATACTTACCTATATACCAATGAAAATATATATCCATATGCCAAATTAGTGCTTCACAGCATAATTTCTTACTTTGA
>CM035440.1:75306729-75414229 GCA_020310875.1 Ceratopteris richardii | reverse complement strand
CAGCGAAAAGGAAATTTACTTTAGACTTTTGAAACACTTGTCTATCAAAAAGCATGCATAAATATCCAAAGACTATAGAATTTTTATTCTCTCTAGCCGTATTATTAAGCTTCAAATACAAAGTTTGTGGCAAAATACACTCCCATGATTGAAAACTTTATGAGTCATAGTGACTGTAAGGTTTGGATCATTATGCACGCTGGAACATGCGAAGAAAACATTAGACTTTACGGTTTTATTGTATACCAAAGCACCAACCAAATGCATTTGCACAAGGACTTCATCTCCAATGTCCTTAGACCTGCAAGAAAAATGGGGCATACATGTTTTCTTTTGATCCATACCATCAATCAAAAAATACATATAATGCTCTAGATTTTCGAGTGCTTTATTTTGATGGTGAATTGCCTTATTTCTTTCTAAAGCTTGACTTTCACGATGGTTCTTCAAAAGACTTTTAAAATTATTTTTTTCTTGTGGTTTTGTGGCCCCGTTTGCCATCTTTTTCAAAGTGGTGCAAATTGAGCATTCAACCATCCTAACTTTATGACAAATACTCACATTGTTAAATGCTTCTTTCCATAATCGAGTAAAATGTCAATACAACAAATACTTCTCATTTTTACTTTCCATCTCTTCTCTACAGACTTGAAATCCTTCTCGATGAGTAAAGTTATCTAAAAAGTGTAAACTTCCATTTGTAGGCATAACTTCACAATGCAAACTAAAATATTTCAACATCCAACTCATTGCATGATGATCAATAGATCTTTTGGTCGAAATTCCATAACATGTATCAAAAATGATATTTCCACTAATAAGCCCTTGTTGAATGTTACGTATTCTCAAATTCCCCATGCCCATTGCAATCTCAAATGTAGCCCTACAACATCAGATCCCTTGACTAAAGTAATATTCAAAAGCAACATGTGTGATAGAAATGTTATCTGCAATCATTTTCATGGGAGAACCAAGTTATATATCTTGCCTCTCACTATCTAAATGGAAGACTTTCTCTCTTATCTGCCTTAGTCTCTTGATTCCTAATTTATACAAACATTTCAAACCACAAAAATGCTTCACAATGTCTAATGCAACTTGTCTATTTAAAGTAAGGAATTGAAATCTTTTTTGACTTACTTCATGAGGCCTTGGCTTAAAATGCATGAACATTCTTTGTATATTCTCCCTCTCTTTGTTGACATTCTTTGCTCCACATGCACTTGAATTGGAAGAGAGATCAATAGGTGGATCGAGATGAGCACTTTTATAATGAGATATCTAACTTAAATGCCTCAATTTAGAACATGGAATCATTAACACATTCTAAGTCATGGACATCGTTCATTAAAGGATCAACATAAGACAATGAATGCTTCCTCTGCAATTACCTGGAAGCATTTCAATCATTTTGCAAATGCCTCATCACCTTTGTGAATGTAGGTGAGAAGATCACATGGAACCCATGTTCCATCATATGGTGGTACTTTGATGGAGAAACACAATATATGAACATCATATATTAAAATGGCTCCTCCAAAGCATCAACATTCATTTGCACTGTTCCATGGAGGTCAAGAACCTTGGAGAGAAGATCATATAGGTGATGTTGACCTTTATAATCTGAATCCTCCAAAAATTCTAGAAACTTGTGGTGTGTGCTCTTAGTAGGTACAGAGGTGGAAGCCATAGCTTGCAAATGCGGAGTGCTCTATCACTCAATGTAGTTGCAAAAGGGAGAAATGAGGAGAGAGGACTCCTATTTATAAATTTTCTAGATTTTTTAAGTGATGGGTCCCACTTTCTCATAGAAGTGACTTTTCCTTAAATTAAAACATAAGAGTCTTGGAAAGGAAAACTTTGACATTTGAGATCACATCAAAGAAAATAAACAATAAGAATGCTCTTTCAAGAAAAACCTTGAGAATGTAAAATACAAGTAGAATGTGGCCAAAATATCCTTGAAGCAAATGTGAAAATATTTTCATTGCAAAAATAGGTTTGTTTACAAGTTTCACACTATCTTTACAAAAAAGAGCTATGACAATGAAATTTTAGTTCCATCCATGCTCCAATCTACAAGAACCTTGAATTTGTCTTCCAATGTCTTTCCAATCTGTGGACAATTCATAAAAGAGTAAAAACTTTTGAAATCATGAACAATAGTGATATATATATATATATATATATATATATATATATATATATATATATATATATATATATATATATATATATATATATATATATATATATATATATATATATATATATATATATATGGAATACAACTCTTACCTTGTTCCCTCGTATTCAAAATTTGAAATCATGAAGATCATCATATCCCATGATAAGTAAGTGCTCTCTCAAGTTGGCCAAGTTCCAGTGTTGATTAACTAAAACCACCTCCATATCATTGTTTGGTAACTTCACATTTATTTCAAATGAAGCTAAAGATCCCTCCGAGTTTTGCAAAGGTATCCACTCTCCTAGTTTACACATACAACGATCATAATAAAATCTAATGTACAAAGAGGTGCGATGTTTTAAATAGCGAAACCCTATACCTGTGTCACCAATTCTACAACGATATCTATCCCCCTTTGACAATCTATCTACAAAACCCCAGTTTTCCCCTAACAAACCTTCTACTACCTCGTATGTAATATCTTTACATATGAACATTGTAGGAGTTTCTACAAAAGGAATGCCTTGAAATATGAAAACAAAGAAATGGATTGGTAGAGTCCAATGAAGACCTATTGATCTAGACACTCGTGTGAATTTCAAAGAGTTATGTATGTCCATCACCATCTTACGCTTGAAAGATGATATGGACCAAAAATCAGGTTTTGGCCACTCTAAACTAAGAAGAGAATCAACTTTGATAATCTCGAACCTTCCATATTCACCATGTGTAGAAGGAACAATGTACTTGTGAGTGTAAAAGAAGATCCTTCCACGAATAAGTTTAGTAGGAGGTACATCTGGAAACACTAATGCCCCAATGTCTGCATGTAATGCTTTGAAGGTTCCTGTAAGACTATGAAGTGGTTGCTCTTCCACTAAACTAGAAGGAAATATGACTGTAACAAAGAAAAACATATGAGATGAGTAATTAAGACATTTAACACCACGAAGCATTGAAAAAATAGAAATACTCACAATGGATTGGATATCTAATTCTATTGGAGTTTTCTAACTTCATGGTTGAAACTGTGAAGACATGTTGTACAATAGCAACCATCCCACCATGTGTTTGCTGCTTAAAGCCTAAGAGCTTACCTTAAATTTCCACGATCTTGAACACGATGAGGACCAAGTCTAGATGGCTGCATGTACACCCATGCACCTTTGCAAAACTCTTGTGGTAGCAACTTCCTTCCATTGTTTTGATGTTGTGGCACGTCATTGTGTGAACTTCGTCTTTTGGTCTCCTACAAGCTCTAGAGGTTTCCATGGGAGTAAGAGTTTTTGTCATTGTTGCAGAAGTTGGGAGAATGGTAAAAGGAGAAACAACGCTTCTGTTGTATGATATGGAGGGAATAGAGGTGAAAAATATGACTTTTTGGGTTTTGGGTATGAAAATGGGAGTTTAAAGAGGGAAAGTAGAGTTTTTTGAGTTATTTTGGAAAAAGTCACTTTTTTAGCTCAAAAACATGCACGGATTTTGAATTAGAAGTCAAAAATAGCACATTTGACCTTGAAAAGTGATATGGAGGTCATTTAATGGTATTATGATGAGTTTTACAACTTTTTAAAAATTTTGAATTTTTGGGCCCAACCTAATTACGAGATTTGTTCTCTCTCTAGAAGACAACCCTGAACATAGAGGAATCTTGTCCCCTCTTCTCCCTTCAGCCTAGTATTTTATAGGGTATAGATTGTGGCCACCACCCTCTTCTGATTGGTCCATCACTAATCACTCCTTAAGCTAAAAGGCCCATGCAGGGTTCACATTTTCTCCTAATGTATGAAGATGTTTGGCATTCAATATTCACAAAACAATGATGCAAAGCATTGAGTCAAAGTCCACAAGTGATGCCAGACATCAACTTCCCACATAATGCCGATGCATGGTATATATGTAATTGAACAAGATGAATGCCAAGCATCAAGGTCATGTGGTAAGTTGCTACTCTGCATTGAAAAATATGTAACATTGCATGCCTTCCATTTAGTCCCCTAATGGAGCTCTATGGAGCTCTATGCCAGATAGAAATTCCTCTCATAATTTGACTTCACGAATCTAGTTTATGTGGAAACTCGATGTTAAGCATCAATTTGTAGATAGGTTTTGATGCAAATAGCAAGCCTTGGTGCTTGATTATTATCTTAGGACTACACCTTCCTCACATAGAGGTCACATATCAACACCTACTTATACATTTAGTTGTATTCACCATGGGTAAAATGCAAAAGTGAAAAGACAATAGAATCTTGTGAAGATAGGGAGCTAAAGCCATGAATCATGTGGTAGGAAGAATCATTACAATCACCCCTAAAGTGTAGGAACACTTTTAGGTGACGGAAATTCAAAATTTGAACTCAAGACAAGAGTATAAATAGAGGTGATTTAGTCATGGGGCTAGTGTACCATTCCTGAGAGGATTGAAGCTACATCTTTGAGCATACAATAAGCTGAACTCATGAATGAGTAGTCCACTACACTTTCCTTGCATCATATGTTCATTAACGTACATACTTTGATACATTTCTTCAAGTTCATTTCTGCCTATTGTTCTCTGTTGCATTTTCATTATTTTAGTGTTCTTGCATAAATGAATTTGCTATGTGTGATTGCTCATTTACTCCACTTTAACTTGTTATTGTTAGCATGAAGTTTCTACTATATACCTATCACATTTCATTAGTTTTGGTTCAACCAATCTCTAGATATGAACTGATGTATTCAATACCTATCACATTTCATTAGTTTTGGTTCAGCCAATCTCTAGATATGAACTGATGAAGTTGACTATGTTAGCACATCATCTTCTTCTTTAAATGTCGAGATGACCCCCATGGGTTGTTAAACTCATTTCTCAATGTATGGTGCCTCTAATTTCATGAAATGAATTCTATTAGTTAGCTATAAACTTGAATTAGATGGTGCAAAATCTGTCTGGTCAATTCATTCCAAGTTGTGAGCTTTGAGCAAAATACTGAGCACCGGCATTCCCAAAATAGAAGGTTTCTTCACATTTCTAATACATGCAAGTTATGTGTTTTGGTACAAACTTTTGGGAATGATGTTCCAAAGTACCTAGTGGGTATAAATGCATTATTCTAAAGCCAAGGAGTCTATAAGCATCGTTGGAGTCAACTTGGAAAGTATAGAGCAGGTTTTGTACGACACTAGCTCATCTCTAGACCATACTCAATCATCTCCTCATAGTGGTATCAGAGCAACAACAAATCAACATGGAAGATGGTTTTCCTTCATCAATAGAAAAACTGGATCGATGTAATTACTAAGCTTGTTCACTTAGAATGAAAGCTTATCTTCAAGGGAGAAACCTCTATGGTTACATATTTGGAGATGAGATGATGACAATCCCTAGAAGCAAAGGACAACCAACTCAAGAAGAACAAGAGAGGTTAACCACATGGTGCTCAAAGGATCCTCTAGCCAATCTTTAAATTTTTACTTCCACACATCAGGAATTGCAAGATTTCACAAGAGACTTGGAATGCTCTTGAAGCATTCTTCATAAAGTATTAAAGCAAGGAAAAATCAACTATGGATGAGTTCAACACCTCAAAAAGGTGCCCAAGCAAAGCGTGACTATTTTGTCACCAACATGAAGGACCTAGCAGATCAAATTGGCAGTATTGGAGAAGTCATTGATGAAGAGCAAATAATGAGGCAAGTGATCAATGGAATAAAGGTAGATGACAAATGGGAAGCTTTCACCATAGCCATGGAACTCTACATGGATATGTAGGTTCTTGACTTCAACACCCTCATGGGACAATTGTTCACACATGAGGCAAAGCTTATGAAGAATGGAGACAACTCAAAAGTTGATCAATCCTCTACCCTATACATAGATAAGAACAAGAGTAAGGATGGTAAAGGCAAGAGTATAAATTCTGATGATGAAGTTAGTACCACTCAAGAAAACTTTGTAGGTAGAGGTAGAGGTTCAAGAGGAAGAGACAGGGGAGGAAGACAAGGCAGGGGGAGATCTCAAAGCTCCTCTCCATGTGCCATATGTGGCTTAACTAACCACATTACTAAGAATTGTTTCAAGAACCCTAGAAACCAAAGAGGAAGAGGATACAACAGAAGTGGATATGGAAGCTCGAGTAATGTTCAACAATAACAATGGTTACAACAACAACAAAAATTATCAAGGAGGATATAGAGGAAGGAGAGACTACAATAACTATGCAGAAGATCAAACTCAAGAGTACTCATTACTCCTGATGAATATGACTATGAAGCAAGGTAAAGCATATGAACATGTAGTCTACATAGACTCAAGTTACTCAAATCATGTAGTAGGGCATGTAACTCTAGTCTCGGACTTGGAGGATGCAAGGAATAGACAAGAAGTCCAAACCGGAGATGACACAAGGTAGCCAGTGGATAAGATAGGCAATGTGAAGCCCTCAGATGGTCATATGAACCTCTTGAGCAAGGTATTTTATGTGTCAAACATAACCAAAAATCTCATAAGTGTCAGTGAGATTATTGAGAAAGGATTGCAGGCCAGATTCACAGAGAATGGAGCATTTGTTGAGGATCCAGATCAGGCAATCAAGAGGATAACAAGAGGAGAAAATACAATTAGACTATTTATTTTTGAGCTCCAAGATTCTAGGAACATCGCTCTATTCAATTATGGTAGTCAAGCATTATTAGAATCGAGAATTCGGCCAAGAGTTTAACTCACATAGGTGAAAGAGATCTAAAGTAAATCAGTAGGGATCAAAGTGTGCTTGGTATACCAAATATCTCCAAGCAACACATGATTTATAAATGCACTGATTGTTAGTTTGGAAAGTCTCATAGACAACCATTTACAAAGGAAGGGATATATTCATGGAGCCCTATTGGAGCTAGTCCATACAGATGTATGGGGGCCAAGCAAGGAGCCATCTTTCTCTAGATCCAAGTATTATGTGACTTTCATTGATGATTGTATCAAATGGACAATACTATATTTCATGAAGCATAAAGATGAATTGTTCTCTTGTTTCAAGAAATATCTAGCACTTGTTGAAAATCATACAAGCAAATCCTTGAAGAGGCTAAGGTTAGATGGAGGGGGAGAATATTTCCCCCATGACTTTGAGCCTATCTCCAAAGGAGAGGAATCAAAAGAGAAATTATGACCAGGTATACTCTAGAGCAAAATGGAGTGGTAGAAAGGAGGAATAGAACCATAATGGAGGTTGTAAGGTCAATGCTAAATGAAAAAAATTTTCCCAATTACCTATGGGTAGAGGTTCTATCCACAGCCACCTATCTACTCAATAGAGTCCCATCAAAAGCATTGGATGGGATGACACCATATGACGCATGGAATGGAAGAAGACCTAGCATTGACCATTGGAGGATCTTTGGGTGCATATCATATGCACACATTTCTTCACAAATCAAAGGCAAACTGGATGCAAAGGCAAAGAAATGTATATTCATTGGTTATGACATTAATTAGAAAGATTAAGATTATATAATCCAAGAAATAAAGGTCTATTTTTGGTAGAGATGTTGTTTTTGATGAAAATGAATCCTGGATTGAAGATGATTGCAAGAAAATAATGTTGGAGCAGGACAATCAACAATTGGTGATTATATGAAGTCTAGAAGTGAAAATATGAAGAAAAGATTGAAGATCAACGTCATGAAGTAAAGTGAAGATTCAGGAAGCAAAGTTCTTCAAACATATGTACATTAATTTTGTAAATACTTCAATATACTTGAAGTAATGACGAATCAACACTCATATGTATATATATATATATATAGGAGTATATGATTGTATTAAGAGAAAGAGATGAAATATAGATGAGTAGATGGTGTGTAATGAAAGTATCATCCATCAGATGTATGAAAAAGTTGAATAAAAAGAATGTTCAGAGAATTGTGCGTCGATCTTTTCTCTAGTTCTCCTTCTATGTTGATTTTATCAGAAATCCTTTTGTACACATCTAATTCCATAGTTAATCTATCTATGGTTACAGTTTGAGAGTTCAATTGCAAACAGACTGAGAGAATTTTGTGTAGGAACATTCATATGTGAGAAAGTATTAAGTGTCTTCTGAACAGGCGCAATTCTGATGGTCAAAGAAATGGTTAGTTCTCAATGCATAGTGTACAGTTTTGCACAAATGAGGAGTCAAAATCTAAGTTGGAAGGTAATCCATCTATGGATAAAAGCATTTGCTTAAACGGATTTTAGTTTGGGAAAACCATGTGTTAGAAGTTGCAGGTGTCAAAGTCGACTCTACAAGAAGGCAGTTTCAGACATAGGTAGATTGTTTGAAACATTTCTCATAATCTACTTAAGCTTTTGAAGTGTTTTAACTTGGAGGAGGAACTCTAGGCAACACATGCTACAAAGTTTCATTAGAAACTTTACACAAATGATCAATCAATGAGTCAATAATGTGCAACAGACTTTTCTGTGAAATGAATTTCTTCACAGTTAGTTAAAATCTTGACAGTTTGGTGCTTGTCTTCCAAAATTGGTTGGAGTTTAAAGTTATTCTTGTTATACAGGTGATCTAACATCAAGGATAGCTTGTTCTTTTGGAGATTAACACTCTCCATCAGTGGTATCAAAGTAGGAAGTATCAAAATTGAGGAAAGGAAGACCCAGACTGTTGTAGATATACAAATTTCACACCTTGAAGGTTCAAAAGGATAAAGTGTGGAAGAAAGACTGAAGGAAGACACATAAAGGTTATCAAAAGGATCAGAAGGAGCAACATTCAAAGCTAAGGTACATTCATTCCTTATAAGGATTAAAGATTTGATAGTACAGGTGAAGCAAGGATGGGAGATAGTCTCCAAATTGAGAAGTTGGATAGAGAGAACTATCTTGCTTGGTCTATGAGAATGGAAGCTCATCTTATGAGCAAAGATCTGATGGGATACATCACAGGAGAGGAAGAAAAGCCAGAGTTTAAAGATCCTAGTGTTCCAACTAGGGAAGAGCTTGCAGATATAAAGATTTGGATGAAGAAGGATGCTCAAGCAAGGAGCATAATCTACATGGCAGTAAATGATTATTTGCTTCCTCATATCAGAGGACTTGGGAGTGCAAGTGACATATGGAATGCTTTGGAAGAGCATTTTCAAAATACAACCAAATCAAGGAAAGCTTCATTATGGGAAGAGTTTACTACATTTAAGAAGAAGGCTTCACAATCAATATCTGATTATGTGACAAAGATGAAAGACATTGCTGATTCTTTAGGTGCAGTTGATGAAGATATTGAAGAAGATAAGTTGGTAAGAAAAATTCTCACAGGGCTAAGAGAAGATGAGAAGTGGAAGCCTTTTATTTTGTCTACAGAACTTTCATTAGATCATTTCACTCCTGATTTGAATCAATTGTTAGGACATATGCTAACTTTTGAGAATGATATCAAAGGAGATGTTGATAAGAGTGCAGGTCATGCAATGTATTCTAAAGACAAGAAGAAAGCTAGCAAAGGAAAGCAACAATCAGTTGAAGATGAAGGTACTCCAAGTCAAGCAAACTTCCTAAGAGGAACAGGAAGTGGCAGAAGTAGAGGAAGAGGCAGAAATAACAAAGATAATGTCAGAGCTTGTTGGATATGTGGTAAGACCAATCATCTATCTCATGATGGTTGGCATAATATCAAAGCAATGGTAATTTTAATCAGAACTTTAATCAAAGAGGAAGAGGTGGCAGATATCAGAGAGGAAACTTCGGAGGTAGAGGTGGTAGGAATTCTTTTGGAAGAAGTGGAGGAAGAAACTTCCAAAATCAATCCTACAATAACACCTACTATAATTATGCATCAGATCAGAAAGAAGATTCAACTCTTATTATGAATGCAACATGTGAAGCCTCACATGAAGACATGAGAGTATTTTATATTGACTCGGGATGTAGCAATCATCTGAGTGGAAATATTGCTTTGATGATTGATCTAGATCATAAGGCAATTAATCACACAATTCAAACAGGCGATAATACAAAGCACAAAGTAAGGTCAATTGGTTCAGTTAAAGCCAAAGATGAAAGTACTCTCTTGAGTAAGGTTTTGTATGTTCCTACAATTCCAAAGAACTTGATTAGTGTAGGACAAATTGTGGAAAAAGGATATGAGGTAAGGTTCACTTATGATGGAGTTTATGTTGAAGACCCTAGTCAAGGGTATAAACAAATTGTTACAGGGAAGAAGGAAGGAAGGCTCTTCACATTAAAGATACAAGGTAATATTGGAGATGCTATGTTCACATATGGAGAGCAAAAGATGTCTGAATTGAATATTTGGCATAAAAGACTTGGAAACTTTAATGAAAGAGGTATCAAAGAAATGGCTAAAAATGGTACAATGCTTGGATTGCCTAATAGTGCAGGTCAACACATGACATACAGATGTGAAGCATGTCAGTTAGGTAAGGCTCATAAGCAACCACATAATAAGCATGGTTTTATGTATTCAGAAAGACTTGAATTGGACATACAGATGTGTGGGGTCCTTCAAAATATTTCAATATAAATGGTTCAAGATATTATGTCATATATGTTGATGATGCTACCAGGTGGATCACAATCTATGTGATCAAAGACAAGTCAAAAGTGTTTAATACATTCAAACACTATCATGCATATGCAGAAAGAATTACAGGTCAAAAGTTGAAGAGACTAAGGTCAGATGGAGGCGGAGATTATTTTTCTAATGAGTTTAGTGATTATTTGTGGAATGGAGGTATAAAGAGAGAGGTTACTTGCACGTACTCTCCTCAACAAAATGGTGTAGCAGAGAGAAGAAATAGAACTCTTGTTGAGTTTGCAAGATCTATGATGAAGGAGAAAAATTGCCCAAATTATTTGTGGGCTGAGGCTATAAATACAGCCACATATTTGGTCAATAGGTTACCATGTAAAGCTTTGCAGGGTATGACATCATATGAAGCTTGGTGGGGTAAGAGACCTACCTTGGATCATTGTAAAATATTTGGATGCTTGGCATATGCATATGTGCCATCTCAATTGAGGCATAAATTGGAACCTAAAGCAGAGAAGTATGTATTCATTGGCTATGATGACAAGCAGATGGGTTATAGGTTGTGGAGTCCATCCACAAAGCAATTCCTTGTGTCTAAGGATGTTACATTTGATGAGCAAGGTACTTGGTATGCAGGTACACTTAATGTTCATGCAGATGTTGAAGAAGTTGTGAATCAAAAGAAAGGTAAATCAAAGGTTCAGATATTTGATGAAGAGGAGAACAATGAAGTACATGTTGAAGTTGAAGAAGTGCCAAGGTTTGATCCAGAATGTGATGAACCAGAAACTTCAAGAAGTGGAGAACTCAGAAGGTCATCTAGGCACAAATGGCAACCTACAAGGTATAGCTATGATACTTCACTCTTGACTACTAAAGATTATGCTTACATGTTAAAAGCAGATGAAGATCCATCCACATATGATGAAGCCAAAGGGAAGAAGAATTGGGAAAAGGCTATGCAGGAGGAATATGATGCATTGATGGAAAATGAGACTTGGGATTTGGTTCCTAAACCAAATAGTCAGAAGATCATTGGGTGTAAATGGGTCTATAAACAAAAAGGTTTGCAGATGGAAGTATCTCTAGGTACAAAGCCAGGCTTGTTGTAAAGGGATATGCACAGACATATGGTGTGGACTATGATGAAACTTATAGTCCTGTGGCAAAGATGACAACCATAAGGACTCTCATAGCAATTGCTGCTTGCAAAGGTTGGAAATTGTCTCAATTAGATGTGAAGAATGCTTTTCAGCCAGATGGTTTCAAAGATCGAGTGTATCCAAATTATGTGTGTAAGCTCAAGAGAGCTTTGTATGGGTTGAAGCAGGTCCCAAGGGCATGGAATTATAGGCTTGTAAAGTTCTTAAAGGAACTTGGATTTCAAGCATCAAAGGCAGATAGTAGCTTGCTAGTTAAAGCAAGTGAGGATGGATTTGCTTATGTTTGTATTTATGTTGATGACATAATACTTACAGGAACAGATGAGAAAGGTATACACATGATTAAGAAGCAGATGGAGAAAGAGTTCAAAATCAGTGATTTGGGAAATTTGTCATTCTTTTTGGGAATGGAGATTTCATATACTCAACATGGAGTATATGTAACTCAAGAAAGGTATCTGAAAAATTTGCTAATCAAATTTAAAATGGAAGATTGCAGGATAGCACCAACTCCAATGGAAGTTAATCATAGATTGAGTAGATATGGAGGAGAAGAATTCAAAGATATGAAGCTCTATCAGAGTTTGGTGGGTAGCCTGATTTATGCTACATTAACAAGACCTGATTTATCATATGCAGTTGGAGTTCTATCTCAATTCATGCATTGTCCTAGAAAGGAACATTGGATTGCAGGACAAAGAGTACTTAGGTACATCAAGGGCACACTTAAAGAAGGTCTGTATTATGGATTTACTTCAGATACAAGAGTCAAGATATTCAGTGATGCAGATTGGGCAGGTAATTCTGATGATAGAAGATCAACACATGGATATTTGTGTTATGTGGGAGACAAGCTAATTTCTTGGTGCTCTAAGAAGCAACATACAGTTGCTTTATCATCTATAGAAGCAGAATACAAAGGCATGGTAGAAGCTGCAAAGGAAGTAATATGGTTAAAGACTCTTATGAAGAGTTTTGATATTGTTCAGAGTACTCCTATCATTTGTGGAGACAATATGAGTTCTTTATATTTGGCAGCAAATCCTGTATTCCATGCTAGAACTAAACATATTGAGATTCAGTATCATTTTTTGAGAGAGAAGGTTGTTGATAAAGAAATAGAAGTTATGTATACTCCTACAAAAGATCAACTTGCAGATATGATGACAAAAAGCTTGGATGGACCAAAGTTGTAGAGGTTTAAAGATATGGTAGGAATAAAGAAGATGCACGTAATCACAATTGATGATTGAGGGGGAGCTGTTGGAGCAGGACAATCAACAGTTGGTGATTATATGAAGTCTAGAAGTGAAGATATGAAGAAAAGATTGAAGTTCAACTTCATGAAGTAAAGTGAAGATTCAGGAAGCAAAGTTCTTCAAACATATGTACATTAATTTTGTAAATACTTCAATATACTTGAAGTAATGACGAATCAACACTCATACGTATATATGTATACGAGTATATGATCGTATTAAGAGAGAGAGAGAGATGAAATACAGATGATGTGTAATGAAAGTATCATCCATCAGATGTATGAAAAAGTTGAATAGAAAGAATGTTTAGAGAATTGCGTGTAGATCTTTTCTCTACTTCTCCTTCTGTGTTTGATTTTATCAGAAATCCTTTTGTACACATCTAATTCCATAGTTAATGTATCTATGGTTAAAGTTTGAGAGTTCAATTGCAAACAGGCTGAGAGAATTTTGTGTAGGAACATTCATATGTGAGAAAGTATTGAGTGTCTTCTGAAGAGGTGCAATTCCGATGGTCAAAGAAATGGTTAGTTCTCAGTGCACAGTGTAAAGTTTTGCACAAATGAGGAGTCAAAATCTAAGTTGGAAGGTAAGCCATCTATGGATAAAAGCATTTGCTTAAACGGATTTTAGTTTGGGAGAACCATGTGTTAGAAGTTGCAGGTGTCAAAGTCGACTCTACAAGAAGGCAGTTTCAGACATAGGTAGATTGTTTGAAACATTTCTCCTAATCTACTTAAGCTTTTGAAGTGTTTTAACTTGGAGGAGGTGTGCAAACTCTAGACAAAACATGCTACAAAGTTTCATCAGAAACTTTACACAAATGATCAATCAATGAGTCAATAATGTGCAGCAGACTTTTCTATGAAATGACTTTCTTCACACTTAGTTAAAATCTTGACAGTTTGGTGCTTGTCTTCCAAATTGGTTGGAGTTTAAAGTTATCCTTGATATAGAGGTGATCTAACATCAAGGATAGCTTGTTCTTTTGGAGATTAACACTCTCCATCAAATAAAACTTCCTTATGACCTAGAGGAAGACTTTCCAACATTGAAAAAGAGGAATGAGCATATACATGAAGACTCAAGTGATTATGATGATGATCAAAAGACTCCAAGAAGAGAAATCAACCCTTGGAACTCCAAAGGCAAAGCCAAAGTGCAAGAGCTGAGAGATCTAGTAGAATCATCTCAATCAACTATAACAAGATTTATTAGAGAGAAAAGGAAGCCCAAAAGGTATGGTTATGACACATCCTTGGTCACTAAGCATTCCATTTACAGTGCTTAGGATACAAACTAAAAAAGCATCAACATATGAAGATGCCAAGAAGAAACCTGAATGAAGAGATGCCATGGAAGAAGAGATAGAAGTTCAAGAAGAGATAGAAGCTCTTCAAGAAAATCGGACTTGAGAATTGGTTCCCAAGAAACCATCTATGAAGATCATTGAATCAAGGTGGATTTACAAGGTAAAGAAGAATTTTGATGGATCGATCAACAGGTACAAAGCAATGATTGTGGCTAAAGGGTTTGCTCAAACCCATGGTATAGATTATGAAGAGACACTATCACCTGTGGCAAAGATGCCCACAATTAGAGTACTCATGAGTGTAGCATCTTCTAAGAATTGGAATATTTATCAAATGGATGTTATAAATGTTTTTTTTAATGGTTGGATTTCAAAGGAGGTATACATGGATCAACCTCTTGGATTTGAAGATAAATCATATCCAAAACATGTATGCACGTTGAAGAAAGCCTTGTATGGCTTGATGCAAGATGCAGAGCTTGGAATCATAGATTGGTCACTTGTTTGCAGGATAAAGAATTCATGGTGAGCAAGGCAGATCCTTCACTCTTCATAAAGAGGAATCACTCAGAGGTCATATACCTTTGTGTATATGTGGATGATATAATCATTATAGGTAATGATGTAGATGGAATCAAGAGGATCAAAGCTCCGGTGAAAGAAGAATTCAAGATTAGTGATCTTGGATGACTCACTTACTTCCTAGGTTTGGAAGTGGTATATATAGAAAGAGGTATGTGTTGATATATTTAGGTAGTGATGTGTGTGAACACACTAGGACCGCCGGGGCACTTTTTTCCCTCTTTAGGAGGTTTTTTTCCCTCGGCTTGTATATACGCCTATTGCCCTAATGGGCTACTTATCTTTGTACATTCTCTAGTAATACATTCAGTATTGTGTGTTGTGCTCCAAGCTTCTTCTTCTTCCTTGTGTTGTTTGCGTGCTTCCGCAGAATTCTAACTCCAACAATTGGTATCAGAGCAGGTCGTTGCTTCATCTAGGGCGCCGTCGACACTCCTCCGTTTGCAGTCTCAGAATCGTACGAGTTTTTGTGTGCATACTCAGGGTGTTTTCGAGATCAAAACAGCTTCGCTATGTGGTGCCGAAATTGCGATCTGAGCTCGTTTCGTCCTCCGAACGCACTATCACAGTGCTTGTGCAGACTATTTCATCTTTTTGTGCCAAAGGTATATACCAGTTTCTGTTTTCCAATTTAAGCGTCTCGAAGTCTGCTACAGGTCTAGCAAAACTCGTCTGGGCAGTTTTGTTCAACTTTTTGAGATACAGCCAATTTTTTGCATCAAGGTATTTTAGTCATCGGCCATGGCTGAAAGCAGTGATGTATTGGTTTCAAAAGGATTGTGGAACATTGTGCAGGGTGTTGAAAGATGTCCTGTTACACCTGTAACAACAGGTACTACGAATACAGGTGCTGGAACTGATGAAGATGGTGTAGAAGATGATATTGTGCAGATTCCTGTTCGTGCTACTGTTTCTGCTGCACCTACGAGCAAATTCGTTGGGATGGCAGAGATGCCCAGGCACATGCATTGATAGCTTTGTCTGTCAAACGTGCCATTATTCCTCACATTCGCTCTTGCAGAACAGCTAGGGATGCTTGGGATATACTTACCACATTGTACCAAGCTAGGAATGAGGCTCGTGTTGCTTACCTCCGAAAACAGTTGGAGAGTGAGCACGTGAATGAAGGTGATTCTATGGACAGTTTCCTAACAAAGATCAAAGATTTGAAGGAACAGTTGATTTCTACTAATCAGGTTATACCAGATAGCTCACTTGTGCAGACCGTTCTGAATGGTCTTCCTGATTCATATCAGAGTTTTGCTTCTACTCTTTGGTTGATGATGAAAGGCAATCCGAATGCCTTATCATTTGAGGAGTTAGTTTCTGTTTTGTTGCAGGAGGATCATTCCAGACAGAACAAGTCCATTATGCGTGTTGCAGATCAAGCTTTCCTGGCTAGTCAGAAGGGCAAAGGAAAATGGAGCTCTTCTACTAGTAAGCAAAAATCTACAAATGCTGCACATTCGAAGAACCAGGATAAAGATGAGAAGAAATCAAAAAAGCAGAAATTGTTTTGCAAGTACTGTAAAGGGAATGATCATATCATAAAGAACTGTCCAAAACTGGCTGCAAAAGAGGCAAAGAAAAAGGAGGCTGGAATGGTTGTTGCAGAAGCCTCTACACCAAAAACAGAGTCTGCTAATCTTGTGCAGGAAGAAGAATGGGCTTTTACTACTGTTTGCAGTTTTGACCCATCTTCTCATGAGCAGTGCATGTCTGCAGTGGACTCAGATGTTTGGTACTTTGACAGTGGGGCGACCAAACATATTACCTCGCAGCGCAGTTTCTTCTCTTCACTCGAGCCTGCCCCTACAGGGAATACTGTCACATGCACCAACAACTCCTCTTATCCTGTTATGGGAGTTGGTAAGATCATTCTGACTACTGCTGATGGTAGTTCTTTCACCTTGTCAGATGCTTTATTTGTGCCAGGGCTCAAGAAGAATTTGTTATCAGTTTCTGCATTAGCCAAGATTGGCTTGGTTGTGAAATTTGTTGATGACAGATGTCCAGTTCATGATCTGTCAAATGGCGATGTTATTATTGCTTCTGGCATTTTATGTCGTGGGTTGTATAAGCTCATAGACTATGAAAGATCTGTGAATGATTTGGCATGTGCAGTTCATGATTCTCAGGCTATGTCAGATGCAAAGCTTTGGCATGCACGCTTTGGTCATCTGAATTTTGCTAGTTTGCTACGCCTCCAAAAATCTGATATGGTGTCTTCTTTACCCAAACTTGAGGCACCTGGAAAACATGTTTGTGAAGGCTGTATTTTGGGCAAAATGCAGCGTTCCTCCTTTCCAAAAGATGGTTCAGTTCGGGCTATGCAGAAATTGCAGCTTGTACATAGTGATGTCTGTGGTCCTATGCAGACACCTTCTTTTGGAAACTATCTTTACTTCGTGACTTTCATTGATGATTTTTCCAGGCATGCATGGGTATATCCATTGAAGGCAAAGTCCGAAGTGTTTTTTTGCTTCAAACAGTTTTTGGTTTTGGCTGAAAATCTGTCAGCATATAAAATGGGCACCCTCCGTTCTGATCGAGGGGGGGAATATATGTCTTCTGATTTTAATGCATTTTTGGCTGAACGTGGGATAAAAAACCAGTGTACAGTGTCATATACACCTCAACAGAATGGAGTTGCTGAGCGGAAGAACAGGTCACTCATGGAGATGGCGAGGTGTATGGTCAAGAGTCAGGCTTTACCACATAGTTTCTGGCTTGAGGCTGTCATGTGTGCAGCATATGTACTTAACAGGTGTCCCACTAAAGCGCTGCAGTCTATCACTCCATATGAGGCTTGGCATGACCGCAAGCCATCTGTTGCTCATCTGCGTGTTTTTGGTTGTTTGGCATATGCATTAGTGCCTGAACAACATCGCAGAAAATTGGATGATAAGGCAGTAAAATGTATTTTTGTTGGGTACAGTTCTGAAAGTAAAGGCTATCGTCTGTATCATCCACAGACTAAACGCATTCTGGTTAGTTGTGATGTTGTCTTTGTGGAAGATGCTATTCAGCCATTGCTTTCATGTACTAAGGAGACATCTGTTAGCTCCAAAGACATGTATGATACTTTGATGCCTCTTTTTACAGGTGGACAGTCTAGTGCTGGTCCTAATGAGGCAACTTCTCAGCCTTTGCAGGTTTCATATGATGATGCAGATCATTCCATTTCTGATGCAGATTTACATGATGCACTTGTTGATGAGAAAGCTGATATTGAGTAGGAAAAAACTATGCCAAAATGGCTAGTGAAGACTTTGCGTGACAGCAAATTAGATGCACCTTTGTCATATCGTACTCGTTGAGGCTCTCATAGTGCCTCCTTTGCATCAGATTGCTATGCTATGGCTGTGTCTAGTCTCTGTGATGAGAATGAGCCTGTTTCTTTTGATGAAGCACAAAATTCAGAAAATTGGATGGCTCCTATGCAATCTGAATATGATGCTATAATGAAGAATGGTACATGGTCTTTATGTGACTTGCCTCCTGGAAAGAAGGCCATTGGCACTAAGTGGGTATACAAGCTGAAGCGTAAATCTGATGGTACAATTGACAGGTATAAGGCTAGGCTTGTTGCAAAGGGTTATGTGCAGTGTTGGCATACAAAGCAATAAAGGAGTCATGCACAATACGGCAACAAGGCCAGATCATTTTTTCCCATAGATTATGTACAACCCAAGTGATTTTAATCACTACACAAACATTGTAAATCCCGTTTTTGGTAGATTAGACTCCATTTTGTGCAAGCCGAGGAGTCCTCGAGCTTGAGGAGTATTAGAAGTACCATCGTACCAAATTTCATAATTTTTAGACTTCGTTTGAGCCCTCAAATAAGCCCTGGAACCTAATTTTTAACTAGGCCGGACACTAGGTCTGGACAGGGCCAAAAGCTAGTCAAAAACTATAAAAAGAGCTAGAGAGCTCATTTTTCAGGTTAGACTGTAATTGAAACGAACTTGTAAGAGCTATTGAAAGTAATCTAAAGCACTCCATTGATTCTCTCTCCTTGTCTTGCCGTGTGTGCGCGTGTGTGTGTGTATGTGTGTGCATGCTTGTGTGCTTCTCACTCACGCACTTGTGCCGCCACTTGCTCGAGGTCTTCATACCATCCTCACGTCTTCCCGGATTGACATTAAAGGAGGTGCTACTCATCACTGAGCTACACCAAATTTTGGCGCCGTTGCCGGGGATCGAGCTTTGAGGACGAGCGTGTGATGGTAAGACGTAGAGTTGACGTGTTGGAGTTGTAGGTATTTTCTTCACTCTCATCGGTTTTCTTTTACTTTCTTCACCATCATCATCATCACCATCTCCCACGTCCATCTCCATCATCGCGAAAATTTCAGTTTTGACTATATCCCCATCTCCACCTCATTTCCCTCATTTCACTTGTGAGAGAGAGCGAGAGAGCGAACTTGCATGTGCTGTTTTTGCTTGTTTTCTGAGCTATTTTGCAGGTTTTTGCTGTACCATCATCCCCAGCAGTGTGCGCAGGTACGACAGGCTCTGCACAGGTCCTGGGACGACAATCTCTGTCTATCGCGACAGACAGAAAATCTTAACATTTTGTGAATGCATGATTAGCACTGTAACCTACACCTTATGGGCACTCTAGATCACTAGAAGCTTTTCAAAACTTTGCATTTTTTCAGTCTATCGCGACAGACACTGTCTATCGCGACAGACACCGTCTATCGCAACAGACAGAAATCCGCGACAGACACCGTCTATCGCGACAGACACCGTCTATCGCGACAGACAGAAATCCGCGACAGATACCGTCTATCGCGACAGACACCGTCTATCGCGACAGACAGAAATCCACGATAGATACCGTCTATCGCGACAGACACCGTCTATCGCGACAGACAGAAATCCACGATAGACACCGTCTATCGCGACAGACACCGTCTATCGCGACAGACAGAAATCCACGATAGATACCGTCTATCGCGACAGACACCGTCTATCGCGACAGACAGAATTTCACGATAGACACCGTCTATCGCGACAGACACCGTCTATCGCGACAGACAGAATTTCACGATAGACACCGTCTATCGCGACAGACACCGTCTATCGCGACAGACAGAAATCCGCGACAGATACCGTCTATCGCGACAGACACCGTCTATCGCGACAGACAGAATTTCACGATAGACACCGTCTATCGCGACAGACACCGTCTATCGCGACAGACAGAAATCCGCGACAGATACCGTCTATCGCGACAGACACCGTCTATCGCGACAGACAGAATTTCACGATAGACACCGTCTATCGCGACAGACACCGTCTATCGCGACAGACAGCCCCCACGATAGATTGTGTCTATCGCGACAGACACCGTCTATCGCGACAGACACCGTCTATCGCGATAGACAGGCATTTTCGGCAAAAAATTAAGGTGTGAATTTTTGGAAATTTAGGCTAAATTTTGGGCATATTTGCACTTTCATGTACTCATATACTTACGAAGGCCTTAGAAAATGCATTAAAACCCCCGAAAGGTTCTGTCTGTCTAGTAACCCCCTAAACCCTGAACGGTCATAACTTTTTCATACGAAATCCATTTTCTGAGCTCTAGGGCTTGTCGGAAAGCTCGTGACATATACTACACGCCCTCAACTGTTTTTTATAAGAATAACGCGTTGATTTTCAGATAGGATATTTGGAAGTTGACACACTGAGGGGTAGGAACACCAAGGGAGCTCTAGAGTAAATTTCTAACAATGCAAAAGGGGGAACAAGGGTCATTAAAAAAGTGTCTGAAATAAATTGTCTGTCAATTGAAAGATCTACTTGGAGCTAATCTTGGGATTTATGCAGGCCTATTGAGAAGCGACTGAGAGTATCCAAGCAACGGTGTGGCACACGCTTGAGAATCAACTTCTCGAGCACCAAAGAGCAAGGTTCGGCAAGAAAGGTCGGAATATTCTCAACTCCTCTTCGTCAATTCCTAGCTTAGGCTAAGAACGATTAGAAGTAGGAGTAAGTCAGGGCGACGATAGGCCACTATCAAGTTGAAGACTACCTAAAAACTCAAGTTCAAGCTAAAAACTTAATCTCTGTACTGTCGACAACATAAAGGAAAGAACCTAACGTGGAACGATCAACCTGAAAGTAAGAAGAACATTCAAGTATTCCTGACGACGTAATAGCAGACAAGACTTGAAACACGAGGAATAACTAAAAAGAATCAAGTGACTGGTACCAATTGATCGGCAACGAGGTTGTACTCTGGGCAAAGAATTGGGCTAATCAGTTAGGCATATGAACCTTAGATCAGGACGACACCTAGTAAGAGAGAGACAAAGCCTTAGGTCTTCAGAGGCTAGTGTCAATCACACTGCAAGGTCTTGGACTCAGCAGTTGAGTCGCCACTCTCATTACCCTAGCTCTGATACCAGTGAGTCAGAGATGTCTCAAGGCATGGACAGGCCTACGGGAAGTTCAGGTGTGCCTTACTTGTACAGGGTAGAAGGCCCTTACAAAACACAGTTGGAATACCTTAGGACCAACCGATTAGGTGCTAGCATCTATGAGGACGGCCTAGGAAGATCTGTGGTCCAGATTAAAAACCCTGACCAATCCATAGGACTAGAGCACCCAGCTGTCAAGTTTGAAAACGGTGCATACCTGGACAAGGAAGGAACCATATACGTAGTCACCAGTCATCCAGATAGGACAGATGAATTTGGAAATGTAATTTCAGAAGCGGACTTAGGTGACTTGGAACAAGGAAACATGGGAGTGGAACCTAGAACCCCTCGAGGTAAATCAGTTCTCACTAGGATTATCACGCCTGAGTGGGTCCCCCAAGATAACAAGTGCATAGATTTGCTTCTCAATCGAGAAACGGACGAAGCCTTTTGGAGATATAAACCGGATCACCCAACTGATATAGGAACAATCATGATCTATGAGTTTAAGGATCCGGATAGCCCAGGCAGAGTGACCTACTTAGATCATGCTTCAGAACGGATCTTTGTGGTGACAGAAAATGATAGGCATGCCTACACTTGGAAGGGCGAATTTATTTTCCCCCAACCAAGATCAAATGTATCCTATGGTCACCCTGGGGCTGGAACTTCCCAAGCTCATGGTACGCAAAGAGATAGAAGTAGGGATAGACCAGAAGTAAGTTTTGCCAACCCAATGGGCAGAGAAAGAACGAGAACCGAGACGAATAGGGTAGAACCCGAGATGCATAGAGCCCACAGGAACCAAAGAAATGTAGATGGATTCCCTCTGCCGAGACCTAGGGAGCACACAAGAACTTTGAGACCCACCCAGCTAGTTAAGTCCATGAAGAATTACTTTGACGGCACAGGAGATCCCTATGATCATGTGGCGGAATTCAAGCAAGTCTTGAGAGCTGAACAAGTTGAGGATCTATTCACGCAGTACAATGCCTTCGGTCTAACCCTGAGGAATACGGCACTTACATGGTTTCAGCCATTAGATGAGCGCCAGTTCAGGAGCATAGACCAACTCCTAGAAGCATTTATTATTGAGTTCTCCAAGAGTGGCATAAGGCACAACACCTCCTCACTGATTCACAGCTTCAAACAAACCCCTCAAGAGACTGTGAGACTTGCAGGAAGAAGATTTAGACAATATCTTGAAAGGTGCCCTATTTCGGAGCTACCCACATCTGCTAAACAAGTAGCCTTATTCCTTGACGGATTGTTGAGTCCAAAACTGAGATCCTATGTGTATCTGAAAGACCCTAGGACTATAGAAGAGTGTGTACGTATGTGCATTGACATTGAAGATAACCTAGGAGAAGAACTAGAGCTGTCCAAAATTTACAAAGATTCAGATAGTGCATCTAGTCAATCTTCCACACAAGCCACATCAATTGAGGAACTTGCCGAAAAAGTGGCTCAGAAATTAGGTGTAACTAGCAAACAAATCCCAAGGTTTGCCCCTGTGAAAAGGTGCTACACTTGCGGTGGTGACCACATGGCGAATGTCTGCCCCATTATGGCTCAGCCCCAAGTAAATCCTAGTAGCCAGTACTGCACCATAGAACGAAGATACACCAATCACACCGCACAAGATTGCCCATACAACAAGCAGGCGGTTAGGCAGCCCTACCCTCAGCCCTACCAACAAGGCAGATACCAGAACCAGTACCCTCCACAACCATATGGCAGGCCACAACAAAATTTCCAACCTCAATATCAAAGCCAACAAAGGCCTCAGCCTGTGCTAGCACAACAACCCCCAGCCCCAGCTAATGTGATTCCGGTAAAGTATACTGCTGCAGAAGAGAACGTGAATAGAGCTATAGTCCCTGTAACATCCTTGATCTCTGAAAATGACCCAAGTGATCATAGCTTTGATTCTACCCATGTGGATAGCCCCCAGGCTTACTATGCAGTCTCCAGAACATGGTGAGTCCTACTATAGTGAAGAGCCGAATGAACCTAGTTGGGAGTCAGATTACTCGAACGTCATGTATACAAACCCCAACCCTAGGCCTCAATCTAGGCAGGTAAGACCTCCATTCCCAAGAGGACCGTGCTACAGATGCCAAGGAGATCACCTCATTCGTGATTGTCCCTTGCCTCCACCTACGCAAACCCAGTCGGTGACGATCCAAGGCTTCTGCCAAGATTGCGGAAAAGAGCATCTCTTACGAGATTGCCCAAAGAACCCCAATAGCATGCCAAAAATCACCCCTATCAACGTTGTTGGGTTAGTGGTAGACTCCTCAGGAAGCGTCACTTCCACTGCACCAGTACAGGTAGTCACTAGGGCTCAGGCATTGCAGCAAAACCAAGGGGTAGGCCAGGAAAAGAGCCTAGATGCTAGCGATACTGAGAGCCAAAATAAAAAGAGAACAAGAGCTTGGAAAGATAGCCGCGAACGCATGAAAAGGCAATGGGCAAAGAAGATGAGTGAACTTGAGGAAAGTCTACGAGAAACCAAGGCTAAAATCATAGAGATCACATCTCAACCGCACTCCCACACATTCCCACCGCTACCATCCCCATCACCCTCCATCCCTTCACCCTCGAAGACACCCTACGTAACCCACCCACCACCCCAAACAGGATCAGTATTAGCTGATCCCACTCCCGAAGACATAGACATGATGCTTAAAGCATATCAAGCCAGAATCCAAGAAGGGCCAAACGTCACGGATCATGACAAGTGCTATCCTAGAGCTGACCTAGAGATAGAAAGAACCAAACTATGCGCGAAAATGGTCGCATTGGCTCAGACTATGTTTGAAGCCAGTCGCCTTTTCAATTACTCAGGCTCAGCCAAAACGCAATTACACTTGGATGGATTCCTAGAAAAGTTAGAGAGGATAATTGCAAGATCTGCCAAGGAAGAAAAAAATCAAGAGGGAGAGAAAGCAAGCAATAACATGAACCATCCCCCATCGGAAGTTTATGTGGCCAATTCCACTAAACCTTACAACTTCCCATCCTTAGAAAGAATAGAGAGGCCAATAGCACAGCCAGAAAAGGAACCTACCCCTCAAAGAAAGGAAAGGGCAAGAGAATGGATAAGCCAGCCTCTTCAGGAAGCCCGTGGGCCTCCTCAAGAAGCTTATCTTTCCCCCCAAAAGGCAGATGAGCCTCCCTCGGAAGCTCAAGTACCTCCACAGGTTGCCTACATTCCTTCTCAGGGAGTGTATGAGCCTGTTCGGAAAAGTAATAGAATAAGTAATCCTCCCCAAGAAGCTTGTGCTCCAGTCATTTGCGAGAACGAGGAGAGAGCCAACAATAGAATCAGCCCTCCTACACAGGTTGCTTATGCGCCCAATTCTACGGAGCCAGACACTTCTTCTTCTATGAATCGGTTTGCACCAGACTTCCTACGAGAGATTCAAGAAGACAACTGGGATAACGAAAGCGAGGTCGCCCCTCCTTTTGAACTTGTGGACGATGCACACGACCAATTCCCACAAGACATCCCATCTATTTACGGGGAGCATGAGAGTGTTCAGTCTCACGAGAGATTAGACTTCGAGTCTAATTCCATACAAGAGCTACCCCACTTCACAGGCCCATGGGAAGCAAAGTCCACATGTATGAGAGCACCCACAGTCATGGTAAGGAACGACGATTCAGTCATACCTAGGAACACGGAGATAGTAAAGAACACCAAAGTACAGCGCGATCTCACTTTGGAAGAACTGCCCAAGGACAGACCAGAAGTGCGGAAATATGTAGCTAGTCAAGTAACTGAAATTGCAAAACCTCATTCCCGGGTAGGATCCCATAGGACAGTGCCAGAAATTCCCTTGGATAAGATAGGAGATATGTGCGAAGGTGAAGAAGGGAACACCTACCTTCCCATCACCTACCAGGAGTACACCACCAAAGCGATTTTGGACTCAGGTGCAGGAGTTGCAATTGCCACAACCTCCTTATGGAAACGTTGGGGCAAGCCGGCACTCAGGCCGACGAGAATGAAATTGCAGATGGCCGATGGTCACATAGAGAGACCCCTAGGATTGCTAGAAGGGATAACTCTCACCACTTGTGGTGTCGAGTTTGAACATAGCTTTGCTATATGTGACTTCAGCAAAAATCATGCCTATGAGATGATTTTGGGAAGACCATTTATGCGACAATTGCAAGTAGTACAGGATTGGGGAACCAACTCCTTGTATTTGCAACACTTGGGTGTTACGACCAAAGTCAATCTCAAGGATTATTCTCATAGAGATGTCCCTCCTATCCAATGGAATCCCATCCATAGAGCCAAAGATGATACAGAATCTGTGCATTCCATAGGATCAGGATCCTCCTGGATGCACGAAGACACTCACTTATGGATGTGCAAGGTAGCAGTAGAAGAAGAGAAGAGAGAGAAAGCCAGAGAGGTAGGTGCGAACGAAACCCATAGACCCATTCAAGACCCAGCCTATGCACCTGTAGTTTTTCCAGACGAGGAATTTGAACCCCATGGCTGGGCAGAAATCTTAGCAACAATGGACGTAGCCATCAACGAAGAACAATGGACACCTCACTGTGATGAGGATGGCTATGATATTTCAGTCTTCTCCATAGAGCCAATCATGGGAGAGGCAGTTCTAGAAGAATGTGAACCTAGCCCTGATGCATTTGAGGATGCAAGTGACTCCGATCTAGAGTCAATCATTATGGACCCACCATTTGCGTCAGATGAAGAATATTTCCATGAAATAGAATTTCAACCCCAGAGGCATGGAGAGGTTACAAATGATGTAAGATTAGCAACGCATATGACCTCTAAGGAAGAAGGAAAGAAACGAAAGAAGAAAGAAGTCTCACCAGAGGAGGAAGAGTCTTTGTTTGAGGTCCCAGAAAATTTTAAGAAGTATGAGATAGATGATAGGAGAGTCATGATAAGAATGCCTAAACGAGAAGCACAATCAGGAGAGGCCTATGATAACAAAGAAACCACCAAGAAAATAGTAGTGGCCATAGAAGAAGGAGAGGAGAGATGCACGTATATAGGCCATGACCTGACAGAAGAAGAAGAGCATGAATTGATTGCCTTGCTAAGAGAATACAGAGATGTATTCGCTTGGAGTTACAAGGATTTGAAAGGGGTTGACCCGGACATATGCTCACACACTATTCCCATGACCTCAGATGCTAAACCCTCTAAGCAAAAGCCTTATACATATAACGATAATTACGCCGCTAAGATCAAAGAAGAGATAGATAGACTGGTCGAAGCTGGATTTATCTATGAAATTGAGCACACTGAATGGGTATCCCCCATCGTAGTGGTGCCCAAGAAGAATGGCAAACTGCGTGTGTGCATTAACTTGAAGAAGGTTAATGCAGCCACAATCCGAGATAACTATCCACTTCCCATCACAGAACATCTCTTAGAAAGAGTGGCAGGCAAGGAAGTGTACAGCTTCCTTGATGGATTTTCGGGCTACAATCAAGTAGCCATAGCTCCAGAGGATCAGCATAAGACAGCCTTTGCCACAGAATGGGGCATTTTTGCTTTTAGAGTAATGCCATTTGGGCTTACCAATGCACCAGCTACCTTCTAGAGGCTGATGTGCCACGTGTTTAAGGAGTTCTTGAGGAAGAGTTTAGAAGTCTACGTTGATGATCTCTGCGCTCATTCCAATGTTAGACAAACCCATATTCCTGAACTCAGACAAATCTTTGACAAATGTAGAGAATATCAAGTCTGCCTGAACCCAGAAAAGTGCGTTTTTATGGTCAGGCAAGGCAAGATCCTAGGACATATAGTGTCAAAGAATGGCATATCTACTGACGAAGAAAAAGTGAGAGCCATAGCGGAGTTACCTAGGCCAAAGAATGTCAAGGAAGTACAAGCTTTCATGGGGCATTGTGGTTATTATCGACGATTTATACACATGTATGCTGTCATTGCAAAGCCCATGTACGGACTCGTGACTAACTTTGAGTGCACGGATGAATGCGAGAATTCCTTCCAGGAGCTTAAACAAAGATTGTGTTCAGCACCAATCTTGACCACACCAGATTGGAATAAGCCATTCCATGTTCATGTTGATGCATCCAATTATGCTATTGGATGTGTGCTTGCACAACCTACTGGTGAAGGTAATATGGATCTTCCAATTGCCTATGCTAGTAGACAATTGAATGCGGTTGAACGGAATTACACCACTACAGAGCGCGAAGGATTAGGCATGGTTTATGCAGTCAAAAAATTTAGACACTATTTGCTTGCAAATAAGTTTAAATTTTTTACTGATCATCAGGCATTGTTGTACCTAGTAAACAAGCCATGCAATACAGGTAGATTAGTAAGATGGTTTCTCTTGCTAATGGAATACGAATTTGAGGTTGTGGTAAGAAAAGGTAGGACTCATTTGAGAGCCGATCATCTCTCTAGGCTCACATCGGGAGAAGCCCCACAAGGAGTGTCAGATGACCTTCCTGATGCTTACTTGTTTAATTTGGAAGTTATACCGCAGTGGGCCAAGCCAATAGTACCAGTATTGACATACGGGCCTAACCATCCTGTGGTAAACACACGGAACAGAGAGGTTGTAAAAGCCCAAAAATACCACATCATGGCAGGAAGCATGTACAAGCACACAGATCAAGGGATCTTGGCTTGTTGCGTAGAAGAGGATGAGTATGCTAAATGGTTGCAATTAGCACATGTAGGTGCATTAGAGCAACACCATTCAAAGCAACGAACTTTACAGACTCTAAAGAGATTCGGAGTGCACTGGCCAACTATGGAAGCGGATGTCCAAAAGTTGTGCAAGGAATGCCCAATCTGTTGCACTAAACCACCAGTGGAACATGCCACTCTTTATCAAGTATCCATTGTGCCAGATTGGAGTGAACCTCTAGTATCATTCTTGAGGACAAACACATTCCCTCCAGACATGACTCTAGCTAGAAAAAGGAGTTTGGAACAAGAAGCCCAGGATTATTCACTTGTTGGTGATAATCTATACAAACGCGGTAAGGATGGTTACCTGAGACTGTGTGTCCATGAGAGTGAATGTCTTAAGATCTTGGAAACTGCTCACCAAGGTGTAGCAGGAGGACACTTTGGACCAGATCGGGTGATCAAGGCAATAATGTTTGCGGGCTTCTGGTGGCCTACCCTTCACATGGATGCACATACCTATGTGAAACGGTGTGATGTCTGTCAGAGGACCCAGTATCCTATACGCAAAGATGAGATGCCACTGAAACCTATGATGGGTGGACGTGCATTCTCTAAGTGGGGAATAGACTTCGTAGGTCCTATTAATCCCCCAGCTAAGGGTTCTCATGCGGAATACATCATTGTGGCAACAGATTATCTCACCAAATGGGTAGAGGTAAAGGCTACAACCAAGAACGATGCTCAAACAACTGCCAAATTCTTGTTTGAGAATGTATTCACGAGATATGGGCTACCTATAGAGCTTGTAAGTGATAGAGGCACTCATTTCTTGAACGAAGTGATTGAAAATCTACTCCAAGAATTCTTGCTAATACACAAGAAGTCTGCCCCCTATCATCCTCAAGCTAATGGACAAGCTGAGAGCACTAATAAGATTTTATGCAATGTACTGACGAAATTAGTGAACACTAAACGCTCTGATTGGGACAAACAGCTACACCATGCTGTTTGGGCATACCGAGTGGCCTACAAAACGGTACTCCAAGCCACTCCCTTTCAGATGGTATTCGGTCAAAACGCTGTGTTACCCTTGGACTTCTTGATCCCTACATTGAGAGTAGCACGAGAGCACGAATGGACAGGTCATGAGCTCTCCTCTAGGATCTTTGACCTTGAACGATTAGGAGAAACAAGACTGAGAGCCGCTGCAGGGATATATGCAGCCAAGAAGAGACAGAAGGCATACTTTGATGCCCACGTGAAGGATAAAGGCTTGAAAGCAGGAGATCTAGTCTTAGTCTATACACTAAAACAACACGCGAGGAAGCTAGAAAAGAGAGGCTACGGACCTATGATCATCAATAGGATCTCCACGAGCGGAGCAGTACAATTGGCCACATTAGAGGGTGATGTTCTCCCAAATTATATTAGCGGTTGCAGAGTCAAGTTGTATCAGGAACCCCTCACGGAGGAAATGCTCAGTCGACTCAACACTGCTAAGAAACGCAAAGAGGAAGAAAAGCGAGTTCGAGAAGAAGCTCAAGCTGAAGCTTTAGAACGCATCAGAAGGATGAAATTACGAAGGCAAGGTAGAGATCAGCCTGGTGCGAATGACTATGCAGACCAAGGATTTCCTATGGCCATGTGTGAAGTCGCAGGAACAAGCTCGCATAGGATAATTGATAGACGTCCTTTCGTAACCTTAGATATAGGACAAGGAAAGAGTGCAAGGACCGTAAGAGCCTTGATTGACTCAGGTGCAGCCACTAGTGCTGTTAAATTGTCTTACTGCCAAGAATTACAATTGACTGTCAATCCTGTGGAAGCATATCTTATAGGATTGGGAGGAGTGGAAACCCCTTGCATGGGCGAGGCGGAACTTCCCCTTTACATTCATGATGAGGCAATGACAGTTAAAGTACTGGTGTGTCAAGATGAGGATCTCACTGAACCTCTAGTCTTGGGTCAAGATTGGATCTATGACCAAGCAATTAACTTAAACCTAAGAAGTGGACTTCTCCAGGTTTGGGTCAATCATAGTCGAGTTACAGTAGAATTAGACAATGGAGCACTCAAGGAACTAGGAAAGGCACAGACTCCTGGTCCTTCCAGGGGTACACATGAAGATGACCATGCTGTTCCTGTTCAAAACCCTGTGTTGCAGAGGAATGATATTTGCAAAAAAGGAATCAGGGATGCAACGGAACTCCCTTCTTTTCCAAAGGCCAGAAGGAGGCAGCAACCAAAGGCGGATCACAAGCAGAAGAAGCCGAGTACTACCTATGTCCGAGATCAAAAGTACCTGCGCAGCAGAATGTCCCAGAAAATAAACCAGGTGTGGGTGCGGAAAGGCGAACGACCGGGTGCATCACCGTCAACTACACGGGCAAAGCCTCTTACTAGTAACCAACAACACGACGCTAATAAGAAGTCTGTCAGAAATTCTTCTGCTAAAGTAAAATCTATTTGGGTGCCCAAGAAGTCGATGAAGGCAAGCCCACAATCTAGACAAATTTGGGTGCCTAAGGCTTGCTTGAGGGCACAAGTAGTTACGCCAAGGCCACAACCTATGCAGCATAACCCATCTACGAGTACAACCAGTATTCCCTCGTGCTCAACACTTAGGAACACACCAAGACCCATGAGCATGCATGTAATCACTTATAAGTGGGTCCCTAAAAGGCCCCATTCCCAAACAGCGACACCGACACAGCTCTCTGGAGTCTCTACGAAACCGAAAGCAAAGCCCATCCACTGCATTTGGCAGTCTAAGATCTGTAATAAACCCCCGACCCCGATTTGTAAATCCACCCCACTTACTAACGACATTAGTCTCCTAGGAATACACAAACGTTAACTACACTCACTGTCTTCGTGCACTTACTAACCACTAACTCATCACCTGCCTCATGTTAATGTTGTAACGGGGACAGCAACGGATTTATTCTGTCCATTACGATGTTAACACATGCTTCTATATTCTCACAGAATCAGAAGACAAGCAGTAAAATGGCAGAAGCGACAGGTTCGGGCTCACAAGCAGGGATACTTACTGCAGGAATTGATGTGGATAGCCTACCTGTGGACGTGCCTCCGACTGAACGACCAGTGGAGATGCAACACCTTCAGCAACTCCCGGTGCCAGATCCACCTACAGGCATCACGGAAAGAGTTCATGCCAATTCTCATTGGTTCAATGGCATGCCCGGTCCATTAGGTGAGGCCAAGTATATCTGGGAGTCTAAATGCGAGTATGACAGATCATGGATGCGATTCCAATTTTTCTCCAAGGAGTTCGAGACTCTACAGAACACAGAAGATCTACAGATCATATGGCAACGAGCAGGATTGGCGGAATATTTTGAAGCCCCATTACCTAAACCCGATCTCCTCCGATGTTATTATCTGGTCTCCACATTACAAGCTCATGAAGATAAGGACCAACCCGGATCATTTGTTCTCCCCTCACTGCTGGGCAACAACGAGTTGAAGAGGTTTGAACTTACTGTGGAGCTGGTGAGTGATGCTTTAAATATGCATGGCACGCATGTGCCCTCAGAAAAGGATGCTCTCGTTCCCAACAACATGAAGGACAGGAAAGTAGTGAAGCTGAAAGACATGGCAGCCCTCACCCCAAATGTGTCCATCCCTCTCCGCATGTGCATGCAACATTTCGCCTTCCCCGGTCAAGACCGATTCACGCAACCACACAAGAAGATCTGGTTTGCTCTCTACTTGGCGGAAGCAGGTGCGCTACCTATTAAGCTACCAGTGTGGATTATAGATCAGTTGTATGAAGCGAACAAACGGGCTTCTAGGAAATTAGTGGTGAACGGATGCTGTGCACTCACACGCATCATTTACCGATGCTTAGCATATGATGTCCCCATTGAGCGTGCCTTAACTTGGGCACAATTACAAATGTTTAAAAGGCTCAAGACATCCACACATTAGTCCAAGCGCATGAGGGGCGCGATTCCGTGTGTCCAGACAAGGGAAGTCCTGACTACTCCTGAGGCATCACCATTAAGAGAGGGCACTGTACCTCCTTTTACCATTAGGATACCCAGGTCGGAATCTGACACTACGACACAACCCACCCCATCGGCTCCTCCGGTTACACCTGAATTCGAGTTTGCTGCCACTGGAGAGGCTGAAGGACTGGACCCCCAGGATTTCGAAGCATTCCTACAAAGCACACAATTCTCTGATGTGGAGTTTTATTCAGAGGCAGAGGAGCAGGGCACATCCTCACGGAGAAGAAGAAAGTCTACAGACGGTAGACATGTCCATTGGAGTGACGCTCAGCAAAGCCAACAACACGGACATCCGGAAGAAGAAGAAGCATATGAAGAAGAGACCACTGAAGCCCCAGCATATACAGCAGAACTCCGAAGGCTGTATCAGATTATGGAAAGAGTGCGATCGCAGCAGTTACTCACTGAACAGAGTAGCAGAGTACTTATGACTCAGTTGTTGGAAGAAGCGGGAGTTGACTCAGAGTACAGGGAAGGTCTCTTATTGATGGCAGAAACATATGGAGTTGTAGAAGCTGTGCGCACTGCCATTCAGAGGCCTTCAGTTCAATATGACCCACGAAGGTTCCAGACACGACCTCGCTCAGGTAAAAATATCCAAATTCCCGTTACAGTTGCAGAAGAGCCCACTACTACACCAACCTCCCAAACAGCTAGTCAACAGCACCCCGCCACCCATGAGGAGTCCACCGAACCACTACCATCCACTCCCCCACCATCACCTCCTAGAAGAGAAACAGTGGAAACCACATCGACTGCTCAACCCACCGACCCCACCTTCACCTTCCGTACTCCGATCTCCAGTGCCACCCTATTCTCTACCACTGATAACCCGGTCTTTGACGCAAACCCCATCACTACACCACCCACCGAAACCATTCCCGAGCCTGCCCTAGGACAACCATCCCCAATGCCTTCAGCCACCGGTCATCCTGACCCCAGATCCACATTCATGGGCTTCCCTGCTACCACGCAACCCTTTCAGCCCTCCTCAAATTTACGACCCCAACCCCCGATATCACTCTCTCCATTTCTACAATCCCTCCAGGACATCTTTGCTAGGGCTTTTCAACCAGGCCCTCAACCATTCCCTGTCTTTTCAGCTCCCCACCCCACGTCACATCTATTCACCACTTCCACACACACACCACCTACCATACCAATATATATGGCAGGCCCCACACTAACACCCACTCCTGAAGGTATGGACATTTCACCACCCACGGCACCTCCACCCACGGTTTCACCTCCTCCCATTCCCCCTCCACCAATTTCACCCACACACACAACTTTCGTAGACACATCATTCACTGTCTCCCTTCCCCAATTCCCTTCCCATGGATCTTCCACAGTAAACACCCCCCACTCATCTATAGGTAATGCATTGGACACCATGTTGGCTTGTATATCAAATTTAAGAACAGATTACATTCAGCTCCAGCAACAAAACGCACGCCTGCAAGAGCACTCAACGACACTACAGCTCCGCCTTGCGGTACTAGAAGAGGAGAATGCTCGCCTCCACACACAGTTCCAAACCCTCCAAGACGCCCATAATATATTGGAAGTACAGCTACAGAACGTAGATCAGGAAGCAGTGCAGGTGGTAGAAAGTCACCTACGGACACAACTGGAACGCAACTCAAAACTTCAGCGAAATATGGCGCTACTTAAACGCCATCTTGCGGTTGCTCAGGAAGAGAACAGACGTCTGCAAATACAAAATCAAGAGAACCTGGAGGCAGCTATTGAGACCACACCGGGGGCACCCATCAGCCCATCCAAGTTTCAAGCAGTGACCCCCGATAATATCAAGATTATATTGGAAGATTATGCCATGCTACTGGAAGCACATGATAAGCTATCGGAGGAGTTAGGACAACTGAAGCAGGAACACCAACAAGGCCCAACAGCTGCCCCTACAACCACCCCCTCTGTAGCTTCGCTTCCCTCCGACGCAGAGGCCATAAAAGATCTCCAGCAACAGGTAACTGAATTGCAGACACGCCTACTACAATATGAGAGGCCATCTTCCCCTCCGGAGGCTCCCACGGACGAAGAAGTTGTGCAAATTCCTGTGGAACAAACGTTTGATGAAGAATATGATCCGCAACCATTCCCAGGAGGCCAACAAACAGAAGAAGCGCAGGACACGTTCGAGGCACCACGGCCGCCATGGTTACGACAAGTGGAGGAAATAGGGACCTCGCATGAAGAGCGCACCGTAGTGCAAAATCAGGCTATGAGGGTCATAGAGGAGACTGTTTTACAATCAGATTACTTCAAGAACTTGTCATCGAGACGCCTGATTCTCTCATCGGAACTCCAGTACAGGCCATATTATATTATCTTGGCTGATTATAATGCAGAAATACAAAGAGTCACGGGTCAAATTCCTACTTTTGCGACCCAATTTCAACCCGAAGACCTTCCTCCAGAGGTGCGAAAAGGCAAGATTCGTCAACCAACATGGCGGCAGAAACTTTTAGAGACTTATCCAGAAATGCTACGCACATGGAACAACGCGCCGTTGCACCTCCTGTACAACCCATGCTACGGTCCAGTCCCCCGCCGCAGGTCGTGGAAGGCATTTAATATCAAGGTACAGAACAATGCGCAATGCAAGGAATGGCTGAACTACCTGTACATAGCGCCACCACAAGGACCACCATCGGTAGCATATATGATGGGGACCATTCGCCACTGGATGCCGCGCTTGAAGCCCATGCAAGATGTAGCAGCGCAAATGATGCTTAAAATCTTAGATATGATGCAAGTGGTGCTGAAGACCTTTAGAAATGCAGCCGCACCACAGGTACGCCTTCCGGGGTTTAGCAATGGAAATTACGACTTGGTGTATGACATGAGCACCACCCCCAGTATCCGTGTGGCTTACGCTTGGCATGCACGCATCAAATACCTCCCCGCCTGCTACAAACAGACCTTCGAAGAAATGTTCAGATCAGGGTTCTGGGAGTACCACTCGGAGATTTTCGCGCCAAAGCCGACACATCTGCTTCAACTGTTTGCTTGTGAACAAGCAATGTATTCAGAGTACTACACCACCCCGCAACCAGAGACCCCCGGTGCAATAAATTGGGAGGCATTGGAAGCCGATCTAGCAAGAGGCTTAAGGATAGGAGAACATGAACTGGCCACCAATGTCATCCAATATTACATCGACCACCCGAGGGAACAAAGGTCTGTCAGGGGCGACAGACGCTAGGAAGGGGGGAGTGTTGGCATACAAAGCAATAAAGGAGTCATGCACAATACGGCAACAAGGCCAGATCATTTTTTCCCATAGATTATGTACAACCCAAGTGATTTTAATCACTACACAAACATTGTAAATCCCGTTTTTGGTAGATTAGACTCCATTTTGTGCAAGCCGAGGAGTCCTCGAGCTTGAGGAGTATTAGAAGTACCATCGTACCAAATTTCATAATTTTTAGACTTCGTTTGAGCCCTCAAATAAGCCCTGGAACCTAATTTTTAACTAGGCCGGACACTAGGTCTGGACAGGGCCAAAAGCTAGTCAAAAACTATAAAAAGAGCTAGAGAGCTCATTTTTCAGGTTAGACTGTAATTGAAACGAACTTGTAAGAGCTATTGAAAGTAATCTAAAGCACTCCATTGATTCTCTCTCCTTGTCTTGCCGTGTGTGCGCGTGTGTGTGTGTATGTGTGTGCATGCTTGTGTGCTTCTCACTCACGCACTTGTGCCGCCACTTGCTCGAGGTCTTCATACCATCCTCACGTCTTCCCGGATTGACATTAAAGGAGGTGCTACTCATCACTGAGCTACATGCAGGAAAGAGGCATTGATTTTGATGAAACCTTTGCACCTACATGCCATATGACTACTGTTCGGAGCATTTGTGCACTTGCAGCCCATCATGGTTGGAATGTACATTAGTTGGACATTAAAACAGCATTTCTGAGTGGTGACTTGCATGAAGAAGTGTATGTTTTTCAGCCCCGTGGCTTTGTGCAGAAAGGGCATGAAAACCAGGTGTGCAGGTTAAAGAAGTCATTATATGGTTTAAAGCGAGCACCACGTGCTTGGTATGAGAAGATACATGCCTATCTGATTGCACATGGTTTTGAGAACAGTCCAATTGAAAGCACCTTATATGTTAAGCGTGCTAATGATGTGCTTCTGATCATTGTTGTCTATGTTGACAACATGCTGCTCACTGGTCCTATTGAGAAGCATATTGCTGATTTCAAGGCTGATTTGCATGCCCCATTTGAGATGTCTGATTTGGGGCATTTGCATCACTTTTTGGGCATTCAGTTTATGCAAGTTGATGGTGGGATGGCTTTGTGTCAAACGAAATATATTGACACATTATTGCAGCATTTTGGCCTTGAAGACTGTAAGCCTATTGCTACTCCTATGGAGACAGGTTTACAATTGAGTCTTCATGATGCTGGAGATGCATTTGATGCTGTTCTCTATCAGCAGGCTGTTGGATGCTTGATTTATTTATGCATTACTTGGCCAGATATTCAGTTTGATGTCTCACAGATGAGCAGGTTTATGCATTGCCCAGGAGTCACACATTGGAAGGCGGTTAAGCGCATCTTTCGCTATTTGAGTGGTACTCGGCTACTTGGGTTGTTTTATCCCAAGGGGGGATCCCTACCGCCAGATTTGCATGCTTTTTTTGACTCAGATTGGGCTGGTTGCTATGACACTCGTGTGTCCACCAGTGGTTTTTGCTTCACGCTTGGTAGCTCATGTATATCTTGGTTGAGCAAGAAGCAGCCTATTGTGGCCACTTCTAGTTGTGAGGCTGAGTATAGGGCAGCTTTCACAGCGACTGTTGAGTGTGTGTGGCTTAGACGCCTTATGGCTGATTTGGGAGTTGGCTAGTCTTCTATTACCACCATTTCACTGACAGTCATAGCACATTGCCAGTTGCGAGGAACCTTGTGTTCCATGCTCGCACTAAGCACATTGAGGTGCATTATCACTATGTCAGGGAGAGGTTCTCTGCTGGGGAGATCAGCTTGGCATATGTGCCCACGTAGGAGAACATAGCAGACCTTTTCACGAAGGCTCTGCCTAGGGAGAAGTTTGAAGCTTTCCGCAAAGCTTTGGGCTTACTTCCTTTTGTGGAGTGATTTCCACATAGCTTGGCACTTCCTTATACATGAGTGCCAGCTCCTTGTTCACCGCATCACTCCCAGGGGGGATTTGTTGATATATTTAGGTAGTGATGTGTGTGAACACACTAGGACCGCGGGGGCACTTTTTTCCCTCTTTAGGAGGTTTTTTTCCCTCGGCTTGTATATATGCCTATTGCCCTAATGGGCTATTTATCTTTGTACATTCTCTAGTAATACATTCAGTATTGTGTGTTGTGCTCCAAGCTTCGTCTTCTTCCTTGTGTTGTTCGCGTGCTTCCGCAGAAGTCTAACTCCAACAGTATGTTCCTAACGTAGAGAAAGTACATTGGAGATATGCTCTCCAAATTCAAGATGGAAAATACAAAGGCTTCACGTACATCCATGGAGGTAAATCATAACCTAAGTGCTCATGAAGGTGAGCTAATTGAAGATGTGACTAGTTTCCAAAGCTTAATTGGAAGCTTGAACTATGCTACTCTAACTAGAGTAGATACATGTTATGGAGTTAGTGTGCTAAGTCAATTTATGCACACACTTAGGAACCCTCAAATGGAAGCAACTAAAAGAATCTTAAATTATTTGAAGTGCACAATTAATGAAGGGTTATAACTCTAATTTAGATGTCAAGCTATTTTTTTATGCAGATTGGGCATGTTCCAAAGATGATAGGAGAAGCACATGAGGCTATCTCACTTTTGTAGGTACCAAATTGATTTCATGGTCTTCAAAGAAGCAACCTATAGTTGCTCTCTCATCAAATGAAGCTGGATACTGAGGACTTCCAAATGCTACTCAAGAAGCTATGTGGATCAAGACCCCATACTCTGATTTAGGGTTGAACACTTCTACTCCATACACATTTGGAGACAACATTATCTCTTTACATCTTGCTGCTAAGCCTATCTATCATGCCACGACCAAACATATTGAAGTTTACTACCATTATGTCAGTGAAAAGATCATGAGCAAGGAGATACAACTTTCATATGTATCGACACATCAACAATGTGCAGATATGATGAAAAAAGGCATTGGATGGAAGCAAATTGAATAGGTTCAAATCAATGATTGGTGTGCAAGAAATTATGAAGGACTAAAGACACAAGAATCTTCGGCTTGAGGGGGAGCTGTTGGTGCAAATAGCAAACCTAAGTCCTTAGTTATTATCTCAGGACTACACCTTGGTTTATATAGCTCACATAGAGGATCACATATGAACACCTACTTATACATTTAGTTGTATTCACCATGGATAAAATGTAAAAGTGAAAAGAGAATAGAATCTCGTGAAAATAGGGAGCTAAGATCAGGACTCATGTGGTAGGAAGAATCATTTCAATCACCCCAAAAGTGTAGGAACACTTTTAGGTGAGGGAAATTCAAAATTTGAAGTGAAGAAAATAGTATAAATAGAGGTGATTTAGGCATGATGCTAGTGTACCATTCTTGATAGGATTGAAGATACATCTTTGAGCATACAATGAGCTCAACTCATGTATGAGTAGTCCACTACCCTTTCCTTGTATCATATGCTCATTAGCATACATACTTTGATACATTTCCTCAAGTTCATTTCTACCTAGTATTCTTTGTTGCATTTTCATTATTTCAGTGATCTTGCAAAAAATGATTTCTCTATGTGTCCCTAATCATTTGATCCACTTTAACTTCCTAAAGTTAGATTAAAGTGTCCGCTATATATCTATCAAGTTTCATTACTTTTGATTCAACCAATCTCTAGATATGAATTGATGAAGTTGACTATGTTTGCACATCATCTTCTTCCTAAAATGTTGGGATGACCCCCCTTAGTTGCTAAACTGATTTCTCAGTGTATAGTGCCTCTAAATTCATGAAATAACTCTTTCTAGTTAGCTATACACTTGAACTAGAGTATCCAAAATCTCTCTGGTCAATTCATACCAAGTTGTGAGCTCTGAGCAAAATACTGAGCACCTACATTCCCAAAATAGAAGGTTTCTTCATATTTCTAGTACATGCAAGTTATTAGTTTTGGTACAAACTTTTGGGAATGATGTTCCAAAGTAGCTAGTGGGTATAAATGCATTATTGTAAAGCAAAAGAGTTCTACTAAGCATCCCTAGAGTAAACTTGGCAGGTGTAGAGCAAGTTATGTGCAACACTAGCTCATCTCTGGACCATACTCAACAATCTCCTCACAATACTCACTTCTCTTGGAGACATGTGTATAATCCATATGTCGTTTGCATAAATTTTGCTGATTAGAATCTTGTTGTATCTACTAACAATTACGATGTTGTTTATGATTTTTTGTGGTTGTTCATACTGCATGGGAATGAGGTAGGAAGAACAAAGGAATGATCTCTTGTGCTCTTGTAAAGGGCGGATAGAGAGGGAAAATTGGTGTGATTCTCATTTATCAATAAAAAAAGGAGAAAATTTTGTCTTAATGCCATCAGGTTTTACTATCCTTGGTACTTGTGACTTGAAGTAAGGCTGAACACAAAATTATGTGGGCCTTGGATACAATGGACACCTTTGATCACGTATGACCACTCTCAGATTCAAACAAAATATGTGGTGCTACAAAAAAATGGTGTAAATATTTACTCTGATAAGGTTGAATCATAATTCTTTGACTCTAGCCAATAATTTTGAAGCGCAACTATTTATCATGTCAATAGTCTCTTAGATAAGAAATGAAGAACAAATTTACTATGACTTTGTACAATCAAGTTACACCAAGTTTGATTTGGTTGATATTGGTTACATCCTAGTTCAACTTTATAGTCCAGTTGCACCATCAAGTTACACCTAGTTTGATTTGGATGAACTTGGTTAGTTTCTAGTTCAACTCAACCAAATGTCTATAAATATATGAGAGCACCAAAGTCTCAATTTCTATTGAGTGGGAAGTCGCGAGAGAGAGAGAGAGAGGGAGAGCACAGGAGCAAACACATTAGAGATAGGAAGCACAGAAAAATCAAAAAGGTCAGCAATGGAGAAGAAGGGTGATACTAGAATGTCTCACAAGTAACCCAAATTCACCTAGTAAAAAAGATTCCAAAATGATTCCAATATTTATTTAATTCAATTTCTATATTTTGTTTTGAATGAAATTGAATTCAGGTCTGTTTCATGCATATTCAGTGATAGCTATTTTCCAAGGGATCAATGTCAAGCATTGGCCTTGAGGGCCAAATTGATGCTAGGCATCACCTTGGAAGACTTTATGTGAGAATTGGATGTCTGCAGGCTTCAAGTTTGTAGCCCAACTTGATGCCAAGCATCGACTTTGCAGATGAAGCAATGTCTTGCATTGACTTGTTCCTCCAAGGTAATGCATAGCATCAACTTGGACCTCACAAAAAATAGATGTATTGCATCAATTTTCTCTCAAAGGTGATGTCTGACATTGATTTGGTCAAAATAAGTTGAATGTCATGTCCTTGGCTATGCTTTAAGTTCATATACTAGGAAGATTGAGAAGCATGAGGAGAGATCTATTAAGAACCTCAAAAGTGAACCTTAGCTCGGGTGAGGAAGCGCGAGATACAACCATTGAATGTGTTGTGAAGTAAAAAAGGACCATCCTTATCATTTCCTCTGAACATGCTAGTAATCCAATGGGTCACTAATCAGGTGGCCATAGCATTTTCAAGCTAATGGAGGAAGAGGTGGTGAGGAAAGATAAGTCCAAAGAGATTGAAGTTATCAAGAAAGATAGGCTGTTGCGAGACATGACAAATTTTGAGTGGTGCCTCCAATACATAGAGGAGAAAAATTCCATGCTGCTTATATTAATAGGGGCATATGGGAGGGAAAAGATTAAAAGCACACAAGTTTTTCAATAGTGTGTGGTGTTCAAGGTGGATTACGAGGATGAGGACTTAGATAACCTTTTGTTTCAGGTGGAGACAACAAAAGGATTAACAAATGCTATTTGCAATATGGAAATGCTTTGCCCATATTGTTGTCTACCAGAGAGGATTGCACAAATTTGCAAGCACTTTGAGAATCTTATTGTTGATTTGCTGCCTTGGATACAAGGAAACATCATAACCAACATAGAAAATGAAGTCAATGCCTGTGAAGTCAAAGGGTAAGCAATCGATATAAAAGAAGCCCCAGAAGAAGATGATCAAGCACATAGATGTAGAATCAACAGAAAGCTCAAACTCTGAGGATGAGATTGTTGCCCCTGGTGGAGAACTTGTGTCTGGAACCTTTCTAACTCAGCAAAATAAAATTAGAGAGGATATTGTAAAGAAAAATATTTGAAGGAAGGGGAAGCTTTTCCACCTTCAGATTACCATCATCCACAAAAAACCCATAGACCCACTTACAAGAAGCAGGACTCTTGAGATAAGGGAGCCCCATAACCACCATGTGCAGAATTTCAAAAAGAAAATGAAAATCAACCCACATGCAGCTCTTGCACCATTTTTGGTAATGGTTGATCCAAATGAGTGCAATTTTGGTTGAGGAGTTCAATAAAAGCTTATATGAGAACTACACATATTATGATATTGGAGGATCACACTCTATAGAGGTCCGAAGACAAGTTCTTAAAGAGCATTCAACTACATGCTTCTTCATGTATGCGAGGTAGAATCCTAGCTTAGGACCACAACAATGACAACAACTACAAACAAAAGATGTCGTCCATAGAGCATATACATTTTTTCCACCATGATCATGTTGATGCTCATAGAGAAAAGGGTGGTAGGATCCATCCTAATTTGAGTAATCCAGTGCCTAATAGAGGCTGGGATTGTTGTGGACAATAATGTGAAGTCATATGTGCTTAGGAAATTCGACCCATGCTTCCAGCTCGTCTTCACGATTGGGGAAGTTTGGGAACTCTAGGATAAGATATTCACCATATGGGAGAAAAACAAGTAGGTGAAAGGTAAAAAAAAAGAAGGCAAAGATAGATCCTCTTGTGCATGTAAAGGGAAAAGGAAAGAAGTCACATCTCTCCATTGAAGAAGCTACTGAGGACATTAGGCTCAGCCCTTGAAGAGCTTTCAAGGCATCAAGGAGGATACTCTAATAATTTCCACATTATCAAGTTTGATTTCAAGAGTAATGAGCCTTGAGGAGATGGTCATAGAGCTAAACAAGTAGGTACAATTGACTTAAGAAGTGTTTTCCATTGATTTTCAGTAACCGATCATGTAGTTTCAAACTTTTGAATGCATTCACAAGGTTTATATGAAGATTTAGGAATTCATGATGAGGCAGCTTGGTTGCTTCATGTGGAATGAAGTCCAAGTAGAATACCTGACCACCTCCTCATACAAAGCATTATCTTAATATTTGATATTGTTCTTTGATTGGGTGAGTTCTCCTTCCATCATAATTTAGTATGATTATGTTGGTCTATGTAGTTGGTGCTATTTGATGCTAGGCATCCAACAATAGGAAGGGACATGTTGAATGTGGATTCTAGGCATCGAGTCTTAGTACAATTTTGATGCTAGGTAGTGAGTTCTAGTACAATTCTGATGCTAGGCATCATGTTTTCGGTACAAAATTGATGCCAACCATCACTTTTCATAAGTAATCAATGCCTAACATCACCATGAAGCACTATAGGTCCCGTTTTGTTATGCTTTTAGTGCCTATCAAAGGCTTTATCCATTTATTCAATGCCAAGCATTGACACCATTCATGTATGTTGCACTTTGAGTCAACAATAAGACTGATACTCTTCATTTCTTTGTAGAAACCATGAAATAAGAAGAGTGGTGAGGCCAATGAGGACTATCTTGCTACTTTCTCACACATATGCAAAGAGAAAGGCATGATATATCCATAATAAAGGCTAAGGAGATGGAGTTTGAGGATGTGTCCTCCATACTAAAATGTTTTACGAACCTCAAAGACCTTGTTCAGACACTGTATTACAATCTATTTTGTGAGGATGTACATAACATCTGTATAATAGTTCCTAGGAAACTTTCTCCCTTTTCATAGCATATATCATGTATGGGTTTAGGATGAGTGGTTCCATTAATTATGGTGAACCATTCAAGCTCCCACAGATACGAGATATGGTAATGGATTTTGCTTAATTGACCTTGTCACCACTATGGAGGATCATCATTTTCCATAGCAGGGACCAATCCTTCTTTGTTTCAATAGCATTTAAGTCAAGGTTTCATGTTGTAGAGTGTCTTACATGGTATTTGCTTTGACATTCATTTTGTTTGTTTGATTTTTATTCTGTGTTTAAATCACATGTACACTTTTACTTACAATAATGTTTGTAGGGTGAAGACAAACGTAAATCACACCCGTCATAGGTTGCCAATGCAATCGAGTGCTTGATAGTCCATTACTATGATGAAGTTAGTAAAAGGAGGGTCAGGGAACATTGCAATGAGAACATAATTTCAAATGTACTAATGTTCCCTCTAGCTACAAAGAAACTTCATCATGTGGCAAAGGACAAGACATTGGTTAATCCTTATCAGAAGCCATAAAATCTTATAATGAGTTTGATCCATTTGTTCTCTAATGATGATGATTGGGTCCTAGATTTATTCTCTAGCAAAACAAATAATTGTGATTGCAATGTTGCTTATCCACATCTCTTTTGTAATCACCTCTAATTGATCTATCTGTTTTGAGGGATGACACTCACATGTGCACTCAAAATGTTCAGGCATTGCATAGTTCTAGAGAAATACGAAGCCCAAATCATCTTTATTAGAATGCAAATTAATGGTATGAATGAGTGCCTAGACGAGGATCAAGAGGTTGGTAAAAATCATATTGATGACACAAAAATATTCCAACCTACCTCAAGGGAGCCGATGCCACCATTAGCAGATGAGCCAAGAAATATGGCTGACCTTAAAGAGACAATTATGGATCTACTCAATTGCATGATGACGATGTAATGCATGAAGTCGAGCTGCCATACAATCAGCTTCTATTGTAGAAAAGTTGTCCAACTTTGTAAACATACACTTATGTAATAATTTGGTCATTGGAATATAATGGTCAGAATATTGTTGAGGTCATATTCTTAAAGGGGCAATTGGAACATTTTTGCAAATATCAATAACAATATGCAAAAAAGTATCTTATAATTTATGTAGCATCAAATGATGTGGTATTATATATGTTGAACCTTGAAAAATCTATTTTTTTTCCATGTAGAAGTTATGGAAATGGTAAATAGCAATGAGATCAATTATCTATGCATTTGGAGCAAGGAATATATCAAGAGTTTGTATTTTGTTTTCTTTTCTTGGCACTATTTGGATACTCTATGGAATGTGAAGCTCTGATGTGAGGTATCGATTGTTAGGTAGGTTTTATTTTTAAATAATTTGGCTTACTACTTTGTGAATTTGATACAAGAAACCAACATTTTTAATGGAATTTGTTGAGCAAGAAACTAGGTTTTCCATGGCGAGATAATAAAGTGAGGCTATTTTGCAACATTTCATGCATTTCTTCTCAAAATAAAAAGAGAACATGTCTTTGTTCTCGCTTGTTATGACTCAATGTTAGTTTCCTTTTTCAGAAAACACTTACATTTTTCACAGTGCACACTCTAAAACAAAACAAAACAAAACTCAAACATACATTTGGTCACCCAAGGAGACACATGAGTCTCATCACCAAGATGCCCTTGATGAATCATGAAGTTCATGCTCTCTTTGCACCATAAGTAACAATGCACCTACAATATGCATGTATAGGGCTAAAATACATGGCCATGCATAAGGCACAAATCTTTTTAACCCATGCATGTATACGAAAGCCTTCAAGAATGGGGGATAACATACCAAAAAAAATCATAAATGCACATATGTTTTTTTTGTAACAGATGCATAAGAACCTCATAAAAATCATAACTTTGTTGCATACGCAATGTACATATTTAATATATGAGTCTTGAAATCAATATGGCTTCGTTGTTGAGTACATTCTATAGTTTAATTTTGTGCTCTTTAATTTATTCTTATGTTTTGTTTTTCAAGCACAAACAATTACACATTGAGTCTTGAGTAAACACATGGACTACATGAATCATATCACTTTAGATTTTGGTAATTATTGAAGTTCATCATGTTTACGCGACATTAATGCATAGTGACATGCTCACATACCACAAAACGTTCTTTGTCTTTTTGTCTTAGTGGAAATATTGCACTTCTTCTACACATCATGCTCAATATGGCATTGATTGATTGGCAAGACAAAGGAAAATAAGTGGTTCAAGAGGGAACATCCACCAAGGTTGGAGGTGTTATAGCATAGAAACCCTAGATTGATTGTTCGGAGATACTTCCTAAGGATCTGACTAAATCTCCAACAATGCTACCAAAAGACCCACCCTATGGAGGTGTAGCCTATCCTAGAGGGCACTAGCTTAGAGACAACAACCATCCCTTGAAGGAGGGCTCTCAATTTTTTCTTAGTCAATAGGAAATACATGGGCATGCATGTCATGTCATCAAAGTTTGGAGAGCTTAAGAGGACATCATAACTAATGAGAACATGGAACCTCCTAGGATGTTGAAATTTCTTAAGTTCACCCGTTGTTAAACCAAATTTTGTTATGATTGTGGAAATTATTTGTTCTTACAAAATAAACCAAGGAAAGCATAATACTCAGGATTTGTAGAGGATAATTTTAAAGGCACTAAGATTGTGATATATTCAACTCCGAAATAAATTAGAGTAGGCCTTTACATCTCAATAGGTTAGATAGGAATCAATGATGTGGAGGTGCCTTTCATCGAGATGTTAAAGCACATGAAGCTTTTCACATACCTCAATAACAAAGAACTAGAGTTCAGCCTTAGATTAATTCAGGAAGTTTCTCAGGGATTACACTTTGTAACGCCCTCATCAAGAAAAAATCAATGAGATTCATAAAGAAATGCACACAAAGGAAGAAAATCCACATCAATAAGGAAGATTAAGTCATACCAACAATGCAAGAAAGACTATTATCAGCATTGCAATAAGCATGGTATCCCTTCATAGATCCGAAGATGTAGAAATTCAAGGGATAATAGAGCAAATTGAGAGAGAACTACATAAGCTAAAACAAAGAAAAGCAAGTTTACACTCCAGCCATAAAGCATCAAGAGAAAGAAGTAGAATCAAAGAGCAAAAATCCATCCTCTTTAGCCAAAAAAAGATTCACTCACACCAAGGAAATGCCTAAAGAAGCTACAATGCTCCTCAAAGGACAATAGGCTCTCTACACTACGAACTACAAATGCTCATCCATTTAAAGATGTAGATGGCCTTAATCCTATGCTTAAGGAGAAAATTTTCCTCTATGCTTTGGATGGTACATGGATGTTGGATCAAAATATTGATGCAATGGAACAGTCAGAGGAAAAACTAAAGGTAGCTAATCCATTCTTGTAATGAACTCCAAAGGTTGCAGCTTCACTAACTTCACCAATGATGGGAGATATAGATTCCTTTAGTCAAATGTATTGTACAAAACGTAGGAATGCAAGACATATTGTTGTCAATTGTGTGTTAAATCAGTTTTACTATGCCATATGTACTCTAATGAATCATTGTACTGAACAATGTATATATAATACATGCAATAAAATGGTGGCCACTAATTAGGTACAAACTAGTGTAGTGCATGTTGGTCCTTGATACGAATCATCATATGTACATAGCATCAATTCGACCAATGCGAATAATAGTAGGGGTAGTAATGATAATGTGTTACCAACTCATCCTAGTCAAAGAAGTTTGAATCATCAAGATGACAAGGCCCAAGATTCTTCAACCAAAATCAGAGGCATGAAGGAAATTATTTGAAGGAAGGAAAGGGACCTCAATGCCTATTTTGTATGGAAGTTGGACATTTGAGGTAGAACTATCCAAAACCCTAGGAATATGATCAAAGAAAGAAAGAAACTAAGCTTGAAGCACCCATGACTAGTATGGTCACCCTGAGTTATGAAGAACATGTGGCTCCTATTATTACTCGATCTAGAAAACAACTTCAACAATAAGAACTAGTACTATATCCTAGCACCCTGCAACAACATCAAGTATATAACCAAGATTCTAGGTGTTCTACCTAGATGTTGTCTATTTCTCTTGGCTCAACCAGGATACTTCCTCCAATATGGGATAATTAGACCAAATATGATTTTTGTCCCTCAATCTCCATTCAACAAACCAAGTAATGGCCTCTGATACTCTAGGAAGCAAGGATCCAATAACCATGGTAGAAAGCATTATAAAAGAACTACATGTTTTAGCTTCTAAGGAGTAATGAGACATCACAACCATTCGTACTGCTCTTGATTCTTGGTAGGTACTATGTAAATCTATGACTCAATTACTAGTAGGAGATCCTTTGGATTTATGTTGGTGTCACTCATACAACAATGATAAGTATCAATGTTGAGGGACATCCACCTCATAATTATCAATTTGTGGAGATGTGAGGATGATATGAAGATCATGAGTGAGTGATGTGTGTAGATATGAAGGTGAGAATCACATTATATGCACACACATGCATACACACACAAGGTAGAGAAGATAAGATCGAACAATGGAGTATATTCATAAAGAAGATTACAATCTCTTTGCTCTCTCTCTCTCTCACAAGATTTCTCTCTAAAACTAGGATCCTAGGACCTCTAAAATGAGCTCCCTAGCTCTTTTTACAGTTTTCAAGCGTGTCTTGGCTGATTTTAAACCTAGTGTCCTACATAGTTAACAATTAGGTTCTACTACTAATTTGGCAGCCCAAATGAACTCCCAAAATTACAAAATTTGAGAGGTAGCTTCTACCTAAGTTCTTCAAGCTTGGGGACCCCTTAGCTTGCAAAACTAGAGCATATATTTACTCAAATGGGATTTTTGTGCAATGTATTAGTGATCAAAATCATTGCTTTCAAAGAATTGAGTAGTTTATCAAGTTTGAATGGTGAAGCCTTCTTACATGCTCCCATACTAGTGTGTCTCCCTTCCTTACCTACTTCTCTATCTGCTTGCCCATGCTTGACAACATTACCTTCGCTTTCCCATTTGTCATTCTTGATAGACCTCTGTGTGTGGGAGTTTGCCATTCGGCATGTAGGAGCAAAGGTCTCATCAAAATGAATGCCTCTTTCTTGAGCATAAACCTTTGCAACAAGCCTACCTTAAACCTGTCATTTGTTCCATCAAGTTTAGGCTTCAGCTTGTATAATCACTTAGTGCCAATGGCCTTCTTGCAAGGATGCAAGTCAAATAAAGACCAGGTACCATCACAAAGGCTAGAGGTAGCAATAGCATAGCAATCTGATGCAAAACAAGCACTATGAGAGCCTAAACGAGTATGATATGATAGAGGTGCATCTGATTTGCTATCTTGCAAAGTCTACACAAGCCATTTAGGCATAATTTTTTCCTCTTCTATATCAAACCTCTCATCAACAAGTGCATCATGTAAATCTGCATTTAAATGGAATGATTTGCATCATAATGTCAAACCTATAGAGGCTCAAAAATTTCCTCATTTGGAACAACACTAGAATGTCCACCTATAAAAAGAGGCAGTAAAGTGTCATACACATCTTTGGAGCTAAGTGATGTCTCCTTAGTACATGAAAGTAATGGCTGAATTGCATCTTCAACAAAAACAATATCACAAGTAACCAAAATGCATTTAGTATGTGGATGATATAGATGATAGCCTTTGATTTCAGAACTGTAACCAACAAAAATACATTTCACTCCTTTATCACCCAATTTCCTTCGTTGTTGTTTAGGCACTAATGCATATGCCGAACAACCAAAAACTTGTAGACATGCAATAGATGGCTTGCAATCATGCCAAGCCTCTGTTAAACTAAGAACAAAACGGCCAATGTTAAGGCCAGTGCTGAATTAATGCGTTGTTCTAACTGTCAGCACGTGTCAAACGAATCGTGGGTTCTTGGGAGTGGTAGGGGTCTGTTAGACAGAGGCCCTGTACTTAGTTCCCCAAAATAACCGATTCAGTTGCAGCAAAAAATGCTATTGACAGTTCTATCTGAATCTACTGTCCTTAGATAGTGTCATCACAGTCTTAGCTCAGCTACCAGTAACAACTAGACTGTACCAGACTTATCTGTACCTTGGTACCAAATTACTTAAGACTAATATGCTACTATAATAGTACAGTAGTCCAACCTTCACCACGATAGCACTCACAGTCAAGCAACCGGATCACATAAGGTACCTATGGTTTCAACCTACAGATCTGAAGACTAATACACACTGGAATTACCCTTAACTATAGGTAATTCTCACCGTACAAGTGCAGATCGAGAACAACACTACTTCTGCACAATGTTCTTAGGGAAAGATTACTACATTCACACAGACTTATCAGTACTTAGCAGTTCAACAAGGAGAAGAGCACTAAGTCGTACATCTTAACAGAACAATTCGTCACAACGATCCACAGTAACTTTTTCAGACAATGATCCAACGACTTACTGAATGGAACTAAATTCACAATGTAACCGAGATTGACAGATAACAACACAGAGTACAACAGAGTACGCAGAGCTTAGACAAGACACACTACAACAACACTCAGACAGACCACCAGACGAAGAGTCTGGTGATAACACAAAAATAGGCCAAAATCCCCGCGCTCTCGAGCACTTCTTTTCATTGCTTTATATAAGATTTACAAATATGCATGTAACTACCTTTCACGCATGTTTTACAAAGATTTCCGTTACACCTGTCCCAATCCGTCGGCCCACTAACACTGGCACGCATGGTGGACTCGAACCCGCAAGTTTTTACAAAATTACTGCTCATCAACTATTCCTTCGAAGTACATGTTTCGGGCTAATCTAAATGTACGGGCGATCTTTTTCTTAAGGGTTTCTAATAATTGTTTTAATGTATCGGGTTCTAGTACCTAGGCATCTACTCTAACAGAACTTATGGCTATGGCTTCGGTTAACAAAATTTCTGCTTGTGTTTGCAGAAAGGCCTCTTCTAGATAAAAGTCATTGGCCAATGCAGCATCTCTGGACGTCTTCATTTCCTCGAGTTGTTGCTCCATCTTCTGTACTCTTTCTTTAATGTTTGCTAGTTGGTTTTTGCACCTCTCGATCTCCTGAACTTGAAAATCTACAGTCCTGATGTATGAGTCCTTCTCATGTTTGAGATTGGCAATGAGCTTCTGTGTCTGCCCTTCCTTTGTTAGGTAGTGCTTGAGCATATTATTTACGTCTGCCAAATTTTCGTTGGTTCTCTGCAGTTCTTCTTCTGTTCTTTTCTCCTGCAACTGCTGTTCTTGACTCTGCTGCACCAGTTCTTGTAATTGCTTTCTGGTTTCTTCTAGTAGATTGCCCAATGCAATTCGGGCGTCTTCTTTGTCTTGTATGTCCTGCTTCATTTTGTTGATTTCTTCATTGACAATCTGCAGTAACTCTTCTTTCCTTGTAAGTGCTGCCACTGCCGCATCTCTCTGATTGATCAGCATTTCCTGTTCGGTGAGTTTTGCCTGTAATTCCTTCAATTGCTCTTGCAGGGATTGGTTTTCGGCTTTGGCCATTAGTACTTCTTCCTGTAGGGGGCTGATGTCAGCTTCTAGCATGTCAACTTTATGTTGTAGCGCGTTGCGGATACTGTTTGTGGCTGCTTTCATGTGGATGGGCAGTTGCTGAGATAAATTGATCAGAACTTGACCCATATTGGCTAGTTCGGAAAGCATTGGAATGGAAGGGAGGGGTAGCTGGGGTCGTGGTTGGGAAGAGGATGCGTTGAGGAGCTGTTGGGAGTTCAGTGGAGAGTAGTTGAGGGAGGAGGATGAGGACTCGGCGGTTTCGGCAGGGTGAATGGGCTGGATGGGGATGATGGGTGGTTCCGGTGGGGGAGTAGGACGGATGGTTTGATTTGTTACCGGATTGGCAGCTTGTTGTTCCTGCTCTGCGATTGTGGATTCCACTGCCTTTAGCAGTCTGTCCAGTGCTTCCTTAGCAGCTTGTTCTTCATCTATCTGTTGTTCTTCTTGAGAATCCTGTTGTGATTCTTCTTCGGTTGATGATGTGTCAGCTTCTCTATGTTTTTCTTGTTGTTGTTCTTGGGACGATTGTGCCGATGATTCGTTTTGCATGGATGTTGTGGTGTCGTGGAACGTTTCTTCTTCTTGCTTATCCTCTTCTTTGTTGCCCTCATTGTTCCCTCCGACAGATCCTTGTGCTTCGCTTTCAGAAGAGCTAATCCTTATTCTTTTTCTTCGGAATAGTTGGTTTAATTCCTCTTCGTCTTCTTCTTTGTCGTCCCACAGTTGCACTGACTCTTCATGTCGCAGAACTGGTCCCCTGGGTGGTGGTTGCGCTGCGAGTATGGCCGGAAAGAGAAATGAAATGATGTGTGGTAGTCTGGATCTCGGCGTGCCTCCTTTGTTTACCTGTTTCATGATAGCTACGCATTCTTTGTGGATGCGGTGGAAGAAGAAAGAGGTGAAGTTCACTGGTTCTCGTGCGGCTAATTCTATGGCGGAGTAGAAGGGGCAGGATATTCCATATGTGCGTTTTTGGAGGTTGAGTATGGCTACTAAAAATTGGAGGGCTGATCGTTCGGGTTCCGGTCGGCAGAGGATTGCATACTCGTTAGACGAATATCTGGGAAATAGCTCAATCATTCGAGCAACTATCAAGCTTGGGCCATTTTCTCGGCTTTGCGACGGGAGTCTAAAAGCTTCTGCAAAGGCTTGGAATGTGATAAGTGTTCGGGATGGAAGGGAGGTGATTGGCCATCTCTGATTGGTGGCAGAAGTGTTGGCGATGGCGGAGATGATTTGGGTGAAGAATGGGTGGGACTCCACTGAATGCCAAGGCAATTCAACAAAGTTTGCCAACCCACGTATGCGCAGGTACTCTCCTACGTCGGTAGGGAGCCCGTCACGGAAAGCGGCGTAGTTAGCCAAAGCTTCCATGGTGCACAGGACGATAGTAGACACAAACACGCAGAGCACAGGGTAAACACAAAGCACAATCACACAAACACAATAGTGTTTTTCGGCAAACTGGAGAAGGTTAAGTAGATGCTTTTGTCGGGGAGAGCAATGAAGGATGATTAATCGTCGCGGGGTATTGAAATGATAATTTTTTAACTGCGGTGTGCATGCGTGAGTAGCTGGCAAGGGCAGGGCGGCTGTGGACATAAATAGGTTTCAAAACGCGGATATTTACAGACTTGTATTATTAAACACGCACAAAAAGAAAAGAAAAGAAAAGAAAAGTGAACTCCAGAACGCGGCCAACCGCAAAATGTTTTAGTGCGGGTTCGCTGTGTGTTGATACGGCCGCAGCTTCGAATCGTTGATGACTTTCGGAAGAGGGTTTTCGGTCAACGTAGTCAACCGAAAAGTTGCTGGGCCTACTTGTGTAGAAATCCGATAGGGACCGAACCATCGTAATTTGAATTTACCAGCAGACCGATTCGACTTTGCATTATAAAAAAGGACAAGTTGTCCCACCATAAAAACTGGAGTTTTCAAGTGTCGATCATGCATCCGAGCTTGTCTTAGTTGTACTTCCTGCATAGTTAAAAATTTGTGCCATCGATGCTCGTCTAGTCCTCTGAGTGTATCCAACCGAAATGACAGTGAGTCTTCTGGTAGCATTTTTTGATTGATGGCTACTCGTAAACTAGGCACAATGATTTCCATGGGTGCTATAGCTTCCACTCCATAAGCTAGTTTGAACGGGGTTAATCCTGTTGCTACCTTATATGTAGTTCGGTAGGCCCATAATACTACAGGCAACAGTTGATCCCATCTTTCCGGTGCTTCTAAAATGAGTTTCCGGAGCATATTCAGCAAAGATTTGTTTGTACTCTCAGCTAGGCCATTTGCACGAGGATAATATGGTGAACTAAATTTATGTGTGACCTGAAACGAATGTGTGAGTACTTTCATTAAATTGTTGACAAAATGAGTGCCTTGATCTGTAACAAGTTCCAGTGGTAAGCCAAAACGTGGAAAGACATCCGTTAGTAGACACTTTGCTACCGCAATAGCTGTAGCAGACCGTAAAGCCCTCCGTAAATGGAAAAGATGTGCTATCATCGTACCGAAAATTGAAAAAAATCGTCAAGATAGACTTGCATAAAAGAGGTAAGATAAGGAGAAAATATTTCCTGCATACACCTTTGGAATGTACTTGGGGCATTTCTTAATCCGAACCACATAACAGTACAAGCAAATACACCCCAGTTGGTAATGAAGGAAGTCTTTGGTATATCCTGTTCAGCCATTCTAACTTGATTATATCCACTGTACCCATCTAGGAATGAATACATTTCATGTCCTGATACTCTAGCAAGCATTGTGTCAAGAAAAGAGATCGGAAAAGGATCAGGCACTGTAGCTGCGTTCAATTTCCGATAATCTACACATATTCACAAATGCTTATTCTTTTTCGGGACAATAACAATTGGTGAGATCCATTCAGCATGTTCTATGGGTACAATAAATCCGACTTTAAGTAGCCTATCAAGTTCTACCTTTACCTGTGATGCATAGTTTGGATTCATCTGGTAGCTGGGTTGTTTGTTCGGTTTTGCTTCGGGCTTCAGCATGACTCTGTGCTGATAGATGCGCGGGTCCAATCCTTTCATATCTTTGTAATCCCATGCAAAGACGTCGGAGAATTCTCGGAGTAGCTGGATTAAGCCTGCTTGAAATGTTTCCGGTAAGTTTTGCTTTATCTTCACAGGACGCGGATGATCTTCATCGCCTAAATTATAAGTGATTAACTGATCTTCTGGAACATAGAATTATCGGGGATTTTCTGTATCATCAGTAGGCTTAAAAAGTTGTTGCAGTTGAGCGTCATCTATAGCAGCAGTATCTTCCTTCTTATCTTCTTCTGTTACAGTCATTACCGTACAAACTGTGGGATTCCAGTTATCTACAACAGATTGTAGATCGACAGTTCCTAGGGAAATCAAGTCAATGTTATTTTTCAGAAACTCTTCTTCTTCATCATCTGACAATCCATCTAGCATATGGACTGGTTCTGCAAAATTTGGTCTAGCATGTAGTTCGCAAGGCTGTATAGCATCTAATTTTACAACATATTTACGATTGTTGTCTTTGAAAGTGAGTTCCTGTGCAGACCAATCTTGTATCACCTTAGCGTGCTTCAGCCAAGGTCGGCCGAAAAGGAGATTATAATCAAGGGTGGATTCCGGTAATTATAGTATGACAAAGGTCATCTTAAATGTGGTACCTTGTAAAGTTATGGGTACATTTCGTACGAGTCCTACGGGATGGACCCTTGACTGGTCGACCATTGTGACAAAAAACTGAACTGGTTCGATGTTGGTCCACCCTAACTTTTTACATAATGCAGCAGTAGCAATGTTGACACCAGATCCTCCATCAATTAGAACCTGTTGGATTTTATGATTTTTATACCATACCGTAATTAAAGGAATTGAACGATCGACCGTAGAATCAGGTTCCGGTTGCACTGTTGCCATTGCTGGAATACAAGAAGGCACAGGGCTGAACTGCTGTTGGAATTGTTGCCGAAATCCCGGTACTAATGCAAGTAGCTGGCCCAGAGGCAGAGTGATAGATGCTTTAGATAAAATTTCGCAGGCCTGTTGTGATTGGGTTGCATGCTCCACCGGTTTTGAAGTTGATGCGTCTGCTGAAGATGATGGGCCTGCTACGGAATTGGAATCCTGTTGTTGTGTTCCTTCTTCAGTTATTGGATTCTGGGTCACCGGGATAGGATCTGGGAAGACTGGAGGTTCTGTGGTGGTCCATTGACTAGCTTTATCATATATCCTTTGTTGTTTGCGTATACCTGGTTCAAATAATTCTACTGCTGGCTGCAGTTGTTTGCCGGAGCGGGTTTGAATTACTACAGCTTGCGTTTCCACTGGTGTGATTTGTACCATATTAGCCATTGGGTTTTGACGTTCCTTCTTCCTCTGATCATACTCAGCTGCATCCTTACAGAATCTTCTAATGTGACCAAATTCACCACAGAAATGACAGCGCGGTGGTGGCAAATTGGGATTTTCTAGTGCTGGTCCGGCCTGCCAGCAGTTTGCGTTGTAGTTGTTGTTTCTCTTTCCTCTGTAATTTTGATATGCTTGTTGCTGATTGTTCCTCATTTGCGGAGGTACATAATGATTGGCTGGTTGTCATGGTTCCTGTATAATAGCATTGACAGTTGCGGTACCTTGCACTTTGGCGTTGTATGCACAGTTTTTGGTGGTGTGTCCGGCAGTGTTGCAGATAGCACAGAATAACTGATTAAGTGCACAAGTGGTACTAGTATGGCCTGAATTCTTGCATGTGATGTAGTATACTTGTCTGGTCATATCTTCGGAGACATTTCTATTTGTTTTTAACCACTCCAGATCCTCTGTAAATCCTCCAACCTTGTTTTCCAGCTGTACAGCCATGGCAATCACTGCATCGAGCATCATAGCTCCTACACAGCGTATGATCATAATTTGTTGATAAACCATTGAGTAATAACGTCATCCGGTAGGTTGGCATGTGCTGGTGGTAACTGCCTTAAATGAGTCCTGAATAGTGTGGTGTATTCCTGTACTGTTTGATTTACCTTCTGTCTGTTGTTTTGCAGATAGTCAAAAATTTCGGTTGGATTCTTCTTTAGCCTGAATCTTTGCAAAAAGGCATCTCGTACTGCTTCATAGGTGCCGAAGTGATTAATATCATATTCTGTAAGCCATCTAGCTGCTTCATTGACCAATGTAGACTGAAAGACAATAGCTTTATACGCCGGATCCGGTGAATGGTTAAGTACTGCGTAACTTATCTCAAATGTGCGTACATGAGCATCTGGGTCATCACCTGGGAATCCACCGAATTTAGTGTCTGTTGGAGGCGGCCTGGGTGGACATAGCTATTGTTGCTGCTGCTGTTATTGTTGTTGTTGTTGTTGTTGCCCGTTCATCGTGCTGATGGTTGTATGATGACTTTCTCCTGTATCCAGAGGCTGAATATCCAAACTATTGGAGTCTGTATCGCTGGCCTGTGCGCTTTCTGGTTCAATAATCTTATCCAATGTGTTTTGAATCTCGGTTTCAAACAAATTTTCTTCCTTCTTGATGTCGAGTGTAGGGGAACTTACTCCAAAAAGCGGTGACTGGGCTGAAGATTCAGCAAAAAATGGTAAACCGTCGCCGAAAAAACTACGATTTTGTTATTGAAATACCACCGGAATGTGCCGAATTTTTGGCAAAATAAGGTGTTTTTTTGCCTTCGCAAATTTCTTTGGCTAAATTGTTTCTAGTCGTAAACAAATTTGAATCTTTATCCAAGATTGTTAAACTAACTTCAGGTTGGGTTCTGGTAGATTCTGGAGTTACTATGTCTTTGATAGATTGTGCCAAAATAGTACCGGAATGTACCAGAGGCGTAACACGTTCCACCGGAATATGACCGGAATCACTTCTAATGTTCTTAACTTTCTTGACAACTGGGTCAGACCTAGTTGTACTTCTACCTCCCGGAGTTGTCTTTAGTAAATTAAGTACTCCAAACTGACAGTTCTTGGGATACGTTTCACCGGATCGAGTAACCGGCATGTATCATCTTGTACTAATTGCGTAGTATCACTATCGATTAAAATTTTATAATCACGTTTCCACAACAAGTTTGCAATAATCTGGTTCTGTTGCTACTTTCGACAAACGAACGGTAATCTTGATGTTCGATTTCGACAGACGAATGACGATCTTGATGCCACCTTCCCACAGACGGCACCAAGTGTTAAACTAAGAACAAAACAGCCAATGTTAAGGCCAATGTTGAATTAATGCGTTGTTCTAACTGTCAGCACGTGTCAAACGAATCGTGGGTTCTTGGGAGTGGTAGGGGTCTGTTAGACAGAGGCCCTGTACTTAGTTCTCCAAAATAACCGATTCAGTTGCAGCAAAAAGTGCTATTGATAGTCCTATCTGAATCTACTGTCCTTAGAAAGTGTCATCACAGTCTTAGCTCAGCTACCAGTAACAACTAGACTGTACCAGACTTATCTGTACCTTGGTACCGAATTACTTCAGACTAATATGCTACTGTAACAGTACAATAGTCCAACCTTCACCACGACAGCGCTCACAGTCAAGCAACCGGATCACAGAAGGTACCTATGGTTTCAACCTACAGATCTGAAGACTAATACACACTGGAATTACCCTTAACTATAGGTAATTCTCACCGTACAAGTGCAGATCGAGAACAGCACTACTTCTGCACAATGTTCTTAGGGAAAGATTACTACATTCACATAGACTTATCAGTACTTAGCAGTTCAACAAGGAGAAGAGCACTAAGTCGTACATCTTAACAGAACAATTCATCACAACGATCCACAGTAACTTTTTCAGACAACGATCCAACGACTTACTGAATGGAACTAAATTCACAGTGTAACCAAGATTGACAGATAACAACACAGAGTACAACAGAGTACGCAGAGCTTAGACAAGACACACTACAGCAACACTCAGACAGACCACCTGACGAACAGTCTGGTGATAACACGAAAATAGGCCAAAATCCCCGCGCTCTCAAGCACTTCTTTTCATTGCTTTATATAAGATTTACAAATATGCGCGTAACTACCTGTCGCGCGTTGTTGAAGCTGAAGATCAAGGACAAAGCATAGGAACACATCTAAGAGGTGGACACACAAGAAGAAGGAGCAAGTAGGGAGCTCCAAGCAGTACATGTCAACTTTTCAAAAGAATTCCCTACAAAAATAGTGATTTCCATCACTAAAACCATTGTAAACACCATTTTTTATTTTTGTAGCTCCATTTTGTGCAAGCCGAGGAGTCCTCGAGCTTGAGGAGTATTAGAACTATCATCCTACCAATTTTCATAATTTTTAGACTCCATTTGGGCCCTCAAATAAGCCATGGAACCTAATTTTTAACTAGGCCGGACACTAGGTCTGGACAGGGCCAAAACTAGTCAAAAAACTATAAAAAGAGCTAGAGAGCTCATTTTTGAGGTTAGCTTGTTAGAGAATAGAACTTTTGTAAGAGAACTCTTTTGCAATCTAAGCTTTCCATTGTTCCGCTCTTTGATCTTACTTTGTACGCGTGTGTGTGTATGTGTGTGCATGTTTGTGTGCTTTCACTCACACACTTGTGCCTTCACTTGCTCGTGGTCTTCATACCGGTCCTCATGTCTCCGCGGATTGACAAGTAAAGGAGGTGGTGCTTACGCTTGAGCTACACCAAATTTTGGCACTGTTGCCGGGGAGAGAGCTTCGAGGACGAGCGTTGTGATGGTAAGATCGTAGATTTGCGACGTTGGAAGGTAAAAAAAACTGTCATTTCCATTCATTTTCTGTTTTTTCCTCTTCATCTTCATCATCATCATCATCTCCACCTTCTTCCATCTTCTTCTTCATAGAAATTTCTTGTTTTTTAGTGCATTTTCACCATTTTCATACCATTTTTCATGCATTATTGTGTGGGAAGGAGTTAGGAGGTGCAAGGGAGAGCAAGCGCTGTGTTTTTTTCATGATTTTCTGCTCATACAGAGCTCGCCATTGTCGGCACTCAGAAATTTGAATTTCCCGCCAAAACACGCGATTCTGTGATGAAAATCACGATTCTGTGAAAATTCAAAATTTTTTGAAAAATCACGATTTTTTGCTTTCCCGACTAAAAGTTGGCTAAAAGAATCACGATTCTGTGGTCATTCTCAGAATCGCGATTCTGTGATTGTGCTCAAAATCGCGATTCTCACAAATCACGATTTTCAGCCAAAAAAAACATGATTCTGTAAAAACATGATTTTGTGAAAACACGACTTTGTAAAAAACACGATTCTCTGAGACAAAATCGCGATTTTCATGTCAAAAACACGATTCTGTGGTTGTGCTCAAAATCGCGATTCTCACAAATCACGATTTTCAGCCAAAAACACGATTCTGTGAGAACATGATTCTCTAAAACACGATTTTATGAAAACACGATTCTCTGTTGACAATCGCGATTTTATGTCAAAAAAACACGATTCTGAGAACCACGATTCTGTGAAAAATACGATTTTGTGAATCACGATTCTCTGAGACAAAATCGCGATTTTCAAAAAACACGATTCTGTGCTCAACATCGCGACTTAAAAAAAAAAACAAGATTCTGTGCTCAAAATCGCGATTCTCACCAATCACGATTTTCAGCAAAAAACACGATTTTGTGAAAAAGGCGATTCTGTGAAAACACGATTCTCAAGGCTCAAAATTGCGATTTTCAAAAACACGATTTTGTGCTCAACATTGCGATTTTCAAAACACGATTTTGTGCTCAACATCGCGATTTTCAAAAACACGATTTTGTACTCAACATCGCGATTTTCAAAACACGATTTTGTGCTCAACATCGCGATTTTCAAAACATGATTTTGTGCTCAACATCGCGATTTTCAAAACACGATTCTCTGCTCAAAATCGCGATTTTCAAAACACGATTTTCTGCTCAAAATCGCGATTTTCAAAACACGATTTTGTGAAATCGCGATTTTGTGAAAACACGATTCCCAAGGTACAAAATCGCGATTCTCTTGAATTTCACAAAATCGTGATTTTTTCCAAAAGGTCCTGTTTGCCTGTTTTGACCCCCAGAAGCCTGATTTGACATAACTTTTTCATCCAAAGTCCATTTGTTGAGCTCTATAGCTCGTTCAGATAGGATATTTTGAAGTTGACCCTCAGGTGGGACCAAGAACCCAAGGGGACTCCAAAGGATTTGTGAACCATACCAAGGGGAAATTTTGGACTCTTAGCCAAAGCTTATGAACCTGAGATCTGGTAGACACTTAGGCAAGGATAAACAAAGCATTAGATCTTCTGAGGCTAGAAACCATACATCCAAGTCTTGGGCACAACAACTAAGTGGTCATCCTTACGGACTAAGTTCAGACACAAGTGACTCAGAAATGTCTTTTAGCATGGGGAAACCTGCAGGTGGCTCAGGGACTGCCCATCTACAAACACCAGAAGGTCCCTATAAGACACAGTTGGAATATATTCCGACCAACCAATGAGGTGCTCGCATCTATGAGGATGGCCTGAGGCGATCTGTGGTCCAACTCAAAAATCCAGATCAATCCTTTGGACTTGAACACATGGTGGTCAAGTTCGAAGAGGGTTCATACATTGATAAGGAAGGAACCATGTATGTGGTCACCAACCTACCAGATAGGACCTTTTGGAAATGTCATTCATGAGAATGAGATAGGAGACCTAGAACAAGGAAATGTAGGACAAGGACCCGAGACTCCTAGAGGTAAGTCAGTTTTGACCAGAGTGATCACACCAGATTGGATCCCTCAAGACAACAAAAGCATAGAACTCTTCTTGAATAGAGAAACAGAGGAAGGCTTTTGGAGATTCAAGCCAGATCAACCTAGCCAATTGGGCATAGTCATCATCTATGAATTCAAAGATCCGAAGATACCAGGCAAAGTTGTCTACCTGGATAACACATCAGAGAAGATATTCTCGGTAACAGAACATGATAGACATGCATATACTTGGAAGAGTGAATTGATTTTCCCTCCACCAAGATCCAATGTTTCCCATGGCCTCCAAGGAGTAGGATCATCCCACGCTCATGAAGCCCAGAGAGAAAGAACTAGAGAGAGACCTGAGGTAAGTTTTGCACACACCGTGGGCAGGAATAGGTCAGGATTTGAAAATGAAAGACCTGAAAGAGAGAGACATCAAGCACATAGGCAACAAAGAGAGGAATAGGATTTTCCATTGCCTAGACCCCGAGAGCACCCAAGAACCCTTAGACCCACTCAAGTGATCAAGGCAATGAAGAATTATTTTGACGGGTCAGGAGATCCTTATGATCATGTGGCCGAGTTCAAACAAGTGTTAAGAGCTGAACAGGTTGAGGATTTGTTCACCCATTACGAGGCATTTGGTCTGACTCTTAAGGGCACGGCCTTAGCTTGGTTTCAACCACTGAGTAGTCGCAACTATCGCAATATAGGTCAACTGCTAGACGAATTCATTGTAGAATTTTCCAAGAGTGGTATCAGGCATAACACTTCATCTTTGATCCACAGCTTCAAGCAGACACCCCAAGAAACAGTGCGATGCAGGTAGAAGGTTTAGACAGTACCTAGAAAGATGCCCTGCTCCAGAGCTACCCACACCAGCCAAACAAGTGGCTTTGTTCTTAGATGGCTTACTGAGCACAAAGTTAAGATCATATGTATACTTGAAAGAGCCTAGATCCATAGAAGAGTGCGTGTAGACATGCATTGACATAGAAGATAACTTGGGTGAGGAGTTAGGATTATCCAAACTCTATAAGGATTCAGATAGCTCTACTAGTCATACTTCAAAAATCTCCACGGAAATAGAGGAGATAGCTGAGCAAGTTGCCAAGAAGCTGGGAGTCCAAAATAAACAAACACAGAGAGTCACTCCAGTGAATCGGTGTTATACTTGCGGAGGCGACCACATGGCTAATGTATGCCCATTGCACAACCAGAACATGAGAGAAAGGAATGCTCCATATTGCACTATTGAGAGAAAATATACGAACCACACGGCTCAAGATTGTCCCTATAATAGGCAGGTTGTTAGACAGAATTATCAACAACCTTACCAACCAGGTAGGTATCAAAACCAATACCACAACAGCAATATCAGGCAATATCAGGCACAATATAGGCCACAACTAGTCTTGGGAAACCAACCACCAGCTCCTGCCAACGTGATTCCAGTCAAATATGCTGTGGGAGAGGAAAATCCAAATAGAGCATTTGTGCCACTAACCCCATTGATACCAGATAATGACTCTCATGCTCATAGTTCAGACTACTCCCATGAAGGTAGTCCACATGCTTATTACACAGAGTCACCTGAACATAGTGAGATTTACTCGTATCAATATGAGGCACCACCTATGGAGAAAAATTGGGAGCCAGAATACTCCAATGTCATGTACACAAATCCTAACCCTAGGCCCCAATTGAGACAAATGAGACCACAAGCCCCTAGAGGATCTTGTTTCAGATGTCAAGGTGACCACTTCATTCGTGACTGTCCCCACCCACCATCTCCGAGTCAAGGACAGGCTATCACAATACAAGCTTTTTGTCCTGATTGTGGCAAAGACCATCTCCCCAGAGATTGTCCAAGAAACCCCTCTAGTGCACCCAAGATTACACCCATTAATGTGGTAGGTTTAGTGGCAGATTCAAGTTCAAGTAGTAGCAATGTGGCTCCTATACAAGCTGTCACTAGAGCACAAGCCTTAAAACAGGATAAACCAGCAAAACAATCAGAGTCGAGTGAATCAGGAGAGCCTAGTAAGAGGAAAACAAGAACATGGAAGGATACCAGAAAGGCCAATCGCAAGTGGAATAAAAAGTTATTGGAACTAGAAGAAAGCTTAAAAGAAGCGAAAACAAAAATAGAAGACATTGCATCTCAAAGCCCCTCGCATGCCAAAACTCCATCCACTCCACCTCATCCCACCCCACCACCCATTGTAAATAGACCGCAACCAGGGTCTGTTCTTGCAGATCCAACCCCAGAAGGCTTGGACATGATGTTCAAGGCTTACCAGGCTCGACTTCAAGAAGGGCCTACAGCTGCAAACCTAGACAAGAGTTACCCTAGAGCAGATTTAGAGATTGAACGGATGAAAATGTGCATGAAAATGGTAGAACAAGCTCAAGCCATACTTGAGACTAGTCAAAAGTTCAATCAGACAAACTCTATCAAATCAGATTTGCATTTCCAGGGCTTACTAGAACGATTAGAGCAGTTGGTAAACAAACCACAAGTTTCTTTACCTCCACAGGCTCAACCAGTTATTGAAAGGGGAAGCTCACCACCAATGGGAGCTTATGTTCCTAATTCCACGGATGCCGGAATACCTCCTTCAATTCAACAGTACTCTCAAGAGTTCTTGCGGGAAATACAAGAAGATAAATGGGCCAAGGAGAAGGGTAATTCCCCTCTTATTCCTGAGATTGATGATCTTCATGATCAATTTCCCCAAGACATTCCATCTATTTACGGAGATGAAGCAGACCAACAAGAAGACAAAAGATTAGATTTTGAATCTAATACCCTAGAAGAATTGCCTCAATTTCTAGGCCCATGGGAATTTGAATCTCTCCAGATTAGAGCTCCCACAATACTAGTAAGAAATGAAGACTCAGTGGTTCCAAGGAACACGGATGTCGTGAAGAACACTAAGGTTCAGTGTCATCTCAGTGTAGAAGAGCTGCTCAAAGCAAAACCTGAGCTTTGGAATCATGTGAAGGATCAAGTTCCAGAACTTGATTCCAAAATGCCAAAAGTAGGCTCTAAACAAAAAGTACCAGAGATACCTCTAGACAAAATAGGAGACATGTGTGAGGGTGAAGAAGGTAATACTTATCTTCCAATCACCTACCAAGGTTACACAACCAAAGCAATCATAGATTCAGGTGCGGGTGTTGCTATTGCGACCACCTCTTTGTGGAAGCAATGGGGCAAACCCACATTAAGACCAACTAGAATGAAGCTTCAAATGGCTGACGGCCATTTTGAAAGACCTCTAGGATTGCTCGAAGGGATAACTCTAACCACTTGTGGTGTAGAGTTTGAACATACATTTGCTATATGTGACTTTGAGAAAAATAACGTCTATGAGATGATCCTAGGATGACCCTTCCTACCACAATTGCAAATAGTACAGGATTGGGGAACCAACTCCTTGTACTTACAACACTTAGGGGTCACCACCAAGGTCAATTTGAAGGATTACTCCTTCAGAGATGTGCCACCCCTACAGTGGCATCCTATCCACAAAGCGAAAGAAGATTCCATCTCTGTGCATTCTGAAAGTTCACGTGATCCATCATGGCTGCACGAAGATACTCATTTGTGGATGTGCAAGGTCGTAGAGGAAGAGGAAAAACGCTTGAAAGCGAGAGAAGAAGGAACTTCACCAGGAGATAGACCAGTTAAAGACCCAGCCTATACACCGATGATCTTTCCAGATGAGGAATTTGAGTGTCATGGCTAGCCAGAAATCTTAGCCACCATGGACATTGTTGTCAATGAAGAACAATGGACACCTCATTGTGATGAGGAGGGTTATGATATCTCAGTGTTCATGTGTCAGCCCTTGCTAGAAGAATGTGACCCTAGTGATGTCATAGAAGAAGAAGAGAATGACGATGATATAGAGTCCATTGTGATGGATAGTTGCTTTAACTTAGAGCAGCACTATCTAGAAGATATAGGAGTGTTCACCCAGAAAGAAGAAGAACCTCTCACAAGTATTAAAACGGTAAATTCGAAGGATGGAAGTGAGAGCAGTCAAAAGAAAAAGAAAAGAAAAGCAGTGAAACAAGAAGAGGAGGAATCATTGTTTGAAGTACCAGAAAACTTCAAGAAATATGAAGTTGACGACCGCAAAATTTTGGTACGAATGCCTAAGAGAGAGGCCATCATAGGAGAATCATATGATAATAAAGAAAAGACCAAGAAGATTGTAGTGACCATCAAAGAGAACGAAGAGAGATGCACATATATAGGAGATGACCTAAGTGCAAGGGAAGAAATGGAGCTTGTAGCTCTATTAAGGGAATATAGGGATGTGTTTGCGTGGCACTATAGAGACTTGAAAGGGGTAGATCCAAGAATTTGCTCTCATACTATCCCCATGACTGCTGATGCCAAGCCCACCAAACAGAAGCCCTACACGTATAATGATACCTATGCAGCCAAAATAAAAGAAGAAATTGATAGGTTGATTGAAGCTGGATTCATCTATGAGATTGAGCATACTGAATGGGTGTCCCCCATTGTTGTGGTGCCCAAGAAGAACGGAAAGTTGTGAGTGTGTATTAACCTTAAAAAAGTTAATGCCGCTACTATCAGAGATAGTTATCCACTTCCAATCACGGAACACCTTTTGGAGCGTGTTGCAGGCAAGGAAGTTTATAGCTTCCTTGATGGGTTTTCAGGTTACAATCAAGTAGCCATTTCCCCAGAAGATCAACACAAAACAACTTTTGCTACAGAGTGGGGAATCTTTGCATTTCGTGTGATGCCATTTGGGCTCACCAATGCACCTACAACATTCCAAAGGCTCATGTGTCATGTCTTCAAAGAGTTCTTGCGAAAGAGCTTAGAAGTGTATGTGGATGATTTATGTGCTCATTCCCAAGAAAGAAGATTTCACATCCCTGAGCTCAGACAAATCTTCAACAAGTGTAGAGAATATCGAGTGTGTCTGAACCCAGAAAAGTGTGTGTTCATGGTGCGTCAAGGTAAAATCTTAGGTCATATTGTTTCTAAGAATGGAATTTCAACAGATGAAGATAAGGTACGAGCCATAGCGGAGCTACCAAGGCCAAGGAGTGTTAAAGAGGTACAAGCCTTTATGGGCCATTGTGGATATTACCGTAGGTTTATCTCATAGCTAGACCCCTTTATGCCTTGTTGTCTAATTTTGAGTGGAACGACGAATGCGAAAATTCTTTCAACGAACTGAAGAAATGTTTGTGCACAGCACCAATACTAACCACTCTTGATTGGAATAAACCATTCCATGTCCATGTGGATGCATCCAATCATGGCATCGGATGTGTGCTTGCACAACCCACAAGTGAAGGAAACTTAGATTTGCCCATAGCATATGCTAGTAGTTAGCTCACTGCAGCTGAACGGAACTATACCACAACTGAGCGAGAGGGCTTAGGCATGGTATATGCTGTGAAGAAGTTTAGACACTATTTATTGGCCAACAAGTTCAAGTTTTTCACTGATCATCAAGCTTTGTTAGATTTGATCAATAAACCTTGCAATACTGGACGCTTAGTAAGATGGTTCCTCTTACTAATGGAATATGACTTTGAAGTTGTTGTCAGGAAAGGTAGAACCCACCTTCGGGCAGATCACCTTTCTCGCATTACTTCAGGAGAGTCACCGCAAGGACTGTCTGATGAACTACCTGATGCTTATCTGTTCAATTTGGAAGTTGTTCCCGAATGGGCAAATAAGTTGGTACCAGTCCTAACCTTTGGCCCTGCAAATATGAATGTGAAAACATCACAAGAAGAAATTGTAAGATCACAAAAATATCACATATTGGTAGGAAGCATGTACAAACAAGATACTGAGGGTGTATTAGCTTGTTGTGTCGAGGATGATGAACATAGTAGTTGGTTGCAGCAAGCTCATGAAGGATTGCTAGGAAATCACTATTCTAAACAACGAACATTGCAGAATCTGAAGCGTCTAGGAGTGTATTGGCCTAGCATGGACAAAGAAATACATGAGTGGATTAAGAAGTGTCCAATGTGCAGAGAGAGACCCCCAGTGGAGCATGCGACCCTTTATCAAGTGTCATTAATTCCAGATTGGAGTGCTCCATTGGTAGAGTTTATGAGATCGGGAAGATTACCCAAAGAGGCCAGTCTAGCAAGAAGATGAAGCATGGAGCAAGAGGCTCAAGGCTATGCCTTAGTAGGAGAGAACCTACCGAAGAGGCAAAGATGGTTACTTAAGATTGTGCGTTCATGAATCAGACTATTTAAAGGTCTTAGAGACTGCACACAGCGGTGTTGCAGGTGGACATTTTGGTCCTGACCGAGTCATCAAGACCATTCTATTCTCAGGACTTTGGTGGCCCACTCTTCATATGGATGCACATACCTATGTCAAGAAATGTGACACATGCCAACGTGCACAATATCCAGTTAGAAAAGACGAGATGCCTTTGAGGCCAATGATGGGAGGGCATGCATTTTTGAAGTGGGGCCTAGACTTCATAGGTCCTATTAACCCCCCAGCTAGAAACTCCCATGCAGAATATATTATTGTAGCCATAGATTACCTTACAAAGTGGGTAGAAGTGAAAGCCACAACAAAGAATGATGCTCAGAATACGGCTAAGTTCTTATGCGAGAATGTGTTCACGAGATATGGGCTACCAATAGAGTTGGTGAGCGATAGAGGCACACACTTCTTGAATGAAGTCATTGAAAATCTTCTCCAAGAATTCTTGGTGATACATAAGAAGTCTGCCCCCTATCACCCACAAGCTAATGGACAAGCCGAGAGCACCAATAAGATCCTCTGTAACATATTGACAAAACTGGTAAATAATAAACGCTCTGATTGGGACAAACAACTTCATCATGTTGTTTGGGCTTATCGAGTTGCCTACAAAACGGTACTCAACGCCACCCCATTTCAGATGGTCTTTGGACAAAACGCTGTACTACCATTAGATTTCTTAATCCCTGCCTTAAAAGTAGCACAAGAGTATGAGTGGAATGGGCATGAATTGTCCTCTAGGATCTTTGATCTCGAACGCTTAGGTGAGACGAGGCTACGAGCGGCAGCAGGCATCTACGCTGCAAAGAAGAGGCAAAAGGCATACTTTGATGCACACATCAAGGATAAGGGATTGAAAGAGGGAGATCTAGTGTTGGTTTACACACTAAAACAACATGCCCGTAAGTTGGAAAAAAGAGGATACGGACCCATGATCATTAATAGAATTTCCACTAAAGGCCTATTCAGAGAAAATGGGAAATACACAAGATTTTAAGACAGTTCTTTATGTCCTAGTGTTTCACGTTTTGACTTATTCAGAGACTACAACATGTTATTATCTCTTGATTGGAATATATTAAATTGGCATTTGAATATTAAGGATAATTGTATTATAAATGGGGTATGAGGGTTGGGCTCAAAATTAAGAATTAACATAGTAAGTAGTATAAATGGGACTTGAATAATTCCCAAATTTCTTGAATTGGCCTTACTAGTGGTGCAGTTCAGTTGGCCACTCTAGAAGGAGATATTTTGCCAAACTATATTAGTGGCTGTAGAGTCAAGCTATATCAAGAACCTCTTACAGAGGATATACTTATGAGACTCAACACTGCTAAGAAGCGAAAAGAAGAAGAGTTAAGAGTGAGAGAAGAAGCTCAGGCAGAGGCCAGAGAGCGTATTAGGCGAAATAAGTTAAGGCGATTAGGTCTATATGTCAACTCAAAAGCCCCAAAATATCACATGGATATGTGTCAAAAGTCAGGCATAGCGACTTCTCAAGTCATTGACCGAAGACCCTTTGTGACCATAGAGATAGGACAAGGGAAGGGTGCAAGGACGGTGAAAGCATTGATTGACTCAGGTGCAGCAAGTAGTGCAGTTAGACTTTCCTACTGCCAAGACTTGCTGTTGAACATCAATCCCATAGAAGCTTATCTCATAGGATTGGGAGGTGTGGAAACCCCTTGTTTGGGCGAGGTGGAACTTCCCATCTACCTGCAAGATGTTCCAATGAAAGTCAAAGTGCTAGTGTGTCAAGATGAGAACCTTACAGAACCACTTGTCTTAGGACAAGATTGGATTTATGACAATGCAGTCAACTTAAACCTAAGAAGTCAAATTCTTCAAGTTTGGGTACATGAACAATGCATTACATTAGAATTAGAGAACTGCATGCTCCCGGATCATGGTTCCACACACTCTCTTAGCTCTTCTAAGACTAATCATATGGAAGAAGATGTTGTATGTGTCAAAAGCTCTATGATGCAGAAGGAGTCAATTGTGGAAGAACAGGTTCGAAGGCGGGTGGATCTTTCTTCTTCTCCAAAGAATCAAGTAGCCACACTAGTAAGTCCACCACAGAGGCAAACACAACCGATCACGACAATTGCTACATCAAATAGAAAGACACCATTCGATAAGAAAGCAGTTCCGAGCATGACGCAAATCTGGGTACGCAAAGGAGAGAAACCACTAGCCTTGCCCCCACAAATCCCATCTTGGCAAGCCAACTAGGTCAACGAAGGAAGCAGCTCGGACAAGCTCAATCACCAGGTATCCAACAAGTTTGGGTGCCTAAGAAATTAGCTGCAGCTCAACAAGGGCGATTACAGCTGTGGGTACCTAAGAAGCTCTTACATCTACAACAACCTATGTTCTCCCACATGCGAAAGGTCTCAACAAAGAAGCCAAAAAGAGAAGAGGGTAAGAACCACGTACAGAGACCGAAAGAAGATCAAATCAGCTCTTCAACAATAGTAGGAAGACGTGCAAAAAGGATATGGGTTTGGAAGCCAAAAGTACAAGTAGCCTCCATCGAACCAAAGCGCCAACCACACTGGATACCACAGTTCAGAACGCATCCAAAGAGGAAGACGCCTGAAGTAATCTCTACAGTGCCAAATGCTGTTCTAAAATGGATCCCTATAAGGAGGAAGGATCAGTTGTCACCTTAAGATCCAATGGATACCTCCACGATAGATGGCATTAACATCCGCAAATAACATCGAAAAGCCTCGACGAGCGAAAACCATGTGCTCCTTGCACAACCTTGTCTTTTGCACCATTCAGGTCATGCATTTCCAAAGTATGCATTAATATAGGGCCACATTACACGGCCGTGCATAGACACACTTGAGAATCCCAAGCACAAGAGCACATTGACATATGTCAAAGATTTTTATTGATTGATACTAAACTCTGTCTTCTTGTTTTGTGATATTGCTCCAAAAAAAAAAAAAAGAGAAGAGAGAAAAGAAAAAAAGAAAGAGAGGAAGAACTTGTTCCCAGGTTTGGCTCATGAAACATGAATGAGCCATGCTTAGTTGAAGATGGAAGTGTTGATTACTAGACATTTATCAGTTTGGATAGAAGTGTGTCTGGACTAGCAGATGATATAATTGATGCCTCATCTGGTAGATGGCAAGAACTTCCCCTGAACATGGCATCCACACCTATGGTTTCCGCTTACCATGGTGGGAGTGAAGATCTTGAAGGTCCACAACTTGAGTGATGCTTAATTACTGCATGTATGAGAGCATCCAAGGAGATATTTGCAAGAGTTTGTTTGGTACCCCGAAAATCCTTGTCTGTATACTAGACGAGCAGACTCCTGCTTATGGTGAACTAAAGAGAATATGTGAAACTAAGCTTGGTGTAGTTACCCAATGTTGTTTGTCAAAGAATATAAAGAAATTCAATTCTCAGTATTTGGCAAACGTTGCTTTGAAAAGAGAAGACAGAACCAGGCACTCAAAAAATTTTTCGGTGGACCAGCAACATGGACATTCATCGACAATGTTCCATCACAAATGCCGGGTATACAACATGAAGAGATAGACATCAATCAACCCTTCACCACGGTAAGTATCTTTACTCTGGCAACATCATAACCATGATAGATTAGGAAACCTCTTCGTCAGCATACCCTTGAGCACTTAGCTCAAGACCCGCAATTTTTGCACCATACTTCTTCCAATGCATTTTCCAAGTAAGCATGCGTAGGGCTACATTACAAGGCCGTGCACAAGGCACATACTTTTTTCAACCCATGCACATACACACTTACCCATCATTCACTATGGGTTATGAGTACTTGGCATGACTACTCTGAACATCATCTTTAGAAGCGCTAGAGGACATCCTAGGGCAACATCAATACCTAGGAAGCAATTCGAAGTTAGCAATTGCTCCAACTCAATCTTGATACGCATTCATGCGGGAATCCACGGAAGAAGCACATACCAAGGGACTACGACTTGCAAAGGCGTGCAGTGACAAATGAAGGACCGGACAACCAACACTGCCAAATTTGGAAGATAGACAGCTCTTGTTCATACAGAATGGATACTACCCCCCAAGCACTACATGGAACAACCACTACAACAAGGGTCTGTCAGGGACGACAGACTCGAGAGGGGGGGGAGTGTTGAAGCTGAAGGTCAAGGACAAATCATAGGAACACATCTAAGAGGTGGACACACAAGAAGAAGGAGCAAGTCGGGAGCTCCAAGAAGTACATGTCAACTTTTCAAAAGAATTCCCTACAAAAATAGTGATTTCCATCACTAAAACCATTGTAAACACCATTTTTTATTTTTGTAGCTCCATTTTGTGCAAGCCGAGGAGTCCTCGAGCTTGAGGAGCATTAGAACTATCATCCTACCAATTTTCATAATTTTTAGACTCCGTTTGAGCCCTCAAATAAGCCCTGGAACATAATTTTTAACTAGGTCGGACACTAGGTCTGGATAGGGCCAAAACCAGTCAAAAAACTATAAAAAGAGCTAGAGAGCTCATTTTTGAGGTTAGCCTGTTAGAGAATAGAACTTTTGTAAGAGAACTCTTTTGCAATCTAAGCTTTCCATTGTTCCTCTCTTTGATCTTACTTTGTACGTGTGTGTGTGTATGTGTGTGCATGTTTGTGTGCTTTCACTCACACACTTGTGCCTTCACTTGCTCGTGGTCTTCATACCGGTCCTCACGTCTCCACGGATTGACAAGTAAAGGAGGTGGTGCTTATGCTTGAGCTACACGCGTGTTTTACAAAGATTTCCGTTACACCTGTCCCAATCCGTCGGCCGACTAACACCTCATATGGAGTGATAGACTGCAATGCTTTAGTGGGACACCTGTTAAGTACATAGGTTGCACACATAATAGCCTCAAGCCAGAAATTATGTGGTAAAGCCTAACTCTTGACATTACACCTCACCATCTCCATAGTGACCTATTCTTCCTTTCAACAACTCCATTTTGTTGAGGTGTATACAACATTGTGCACTGATGTATTATCCCATGGTCAGCAAAAAATGCATTAAAATGAGAATTCATATATTCCCCCCTGTGATCAGAATGGAGGGTGCCCATTTTACATGTTGATAGATTTTCAGCCAAAACCATAAGCCAACACTTGCCAACAGAACCAAAGGGAACCAAAGTGAGCCAAGAGAACCATGAGTGCCAGAGAAGCCAAAGTTATGGCATAGTTCTATGCCTTAGTCAATGCCTTCGAGTAAGTTGTAGGAGTAACCACATGGATAACAGAATTGGTAAATGAATTGATAACTAAAATAGAGTAAGCCACAGAAGTAACTGCATGAATAACCCAATTGATAAAAAACTTGATAACCAAACCAGAACAAGAACAATGCACAGTGTATAGTGTGACAGTGAGCACAGTGAGCACAATGAGTATAGTGAGCACAATGAGTAAAGTGAGCACAACGAGTACATTGAGTATAGTATCACAGTGAGCATAGTCAGTACAATGAGCACAATGAGCACAATTTGCACAGTGTGATAGTAGCACAATAATAGACTCAAAAAAGTTTCTAAAAAGACATAGGTGAACAAAAAACAATGTGAATTGATAAATGCAAACATGGACCATACGAGAATTAATGAACCAAAATGGATGCCAAATCGTGAATGGACATTTTGAATCACCATCGAACACTGCAAAACGACCTCAACAGACATGCATAGGCTCTGATACCACTGTTGATCAAATTTTGCAGATGCACATACACATAGATAGTACAAAAATTAAATCTCATAAAAGCATACATAGATAGAGGGAGACAAGAGACTGAACACAAGATTGGGTACAATCTTCCACCATATACTCTAATGGATGAGTCGATCAGAGTATGTGTATTTATAGGTATTTCTCATTACATTCTAAATAGAAGATACATGAGGGTTGCGCTTTGAAAAGCGTGCATTTACAATAATCTGCTTTATTTACAAAATCATCGCTTTCTAAGCGATCTACTATTTTTACAAAAACATTGCTTTCTAAGCGGTCTACTATTTCTACAAAAATATCTAAACAACTATCTTTTAACTATCTTCAAAATTATCAGAATAACTCCATGTGCATTCATGCTCTCATGATTCTTTAGCTGCTAAATCAAAACACAAATCACATTAAAAGCTCCAGATATTAGAATACATATAACATTCCATTATTCCATAAAATATAATAGTACCATGCAAGTAGCAAAGATGTGCTTAACTGCCTCCCAATGCTTAACACCTAGGAAATGCAAAAACTTGCTCATTTGTGATATAGAAAACTTAGTATCTGGCCAAGTAATGCATAAGCAAATCAAGCATCCAACATCCTGCTCATAGAGAACAACATTGAATGCATCTCCAACATTATGAAGAGTCAACCGTTAACCTATGTCCATAGGAGTGGTAATAGGTTTGCAGTCTTCAAGGCCAAAACACTACAATAATATGTCAATATATTTTGTTTGACACAAAGCTAGTCTACCATCAACTTCCATAGATTGAATGCCCAAATAATGATGCAAATGCCCCAAATTTGACATCTCAAATGAGGCATGCAAATCAGCCTTAAAATCAGCAATATGCTTCTCATTAGGACCATTGAGCAACATGTCATCAACATAGACAACAATGATCGAAAGCACATCATTGGCATACTTAACGTATAAGGTGCTCTCAGTTGGATTGTTCTCAAAACCATGTGCAATTAAGTAGGCATGTATCTTTTCATACCAAGCACATGGTGCTTGCTTCAAACCATATAATGCCTTTTCTAACCTACACTTTTTGTTTTCATGCCCTTTCTACACAAACCTATGGGGCTCAACTTCATGTAAGTCAACCTTCAAAAATGTTGTTTTAATGTCCAACTCATGTATGTTAAAACCATGATGAGATGCAAGTGCATAGATACTACAAACAGTAGTCATTTGGCATGTGTGAGCAAAGGTCTCACCAAAATCACTGCCTCTTTCTTGAGCATAACCTTTTGCAACAAGCCTAACCTTATACCTCTCAATTGTTCCATCAGGCTTACGCTTCAACTTGTATACCCACTTAGTGCCAATGGCCTTCTTTCCAGGAGGCAAATCACATAAAGACCATATACCATTCTTCATAATAGCATCATATTCTGATTGCATAGCAACCATCCAATTTTTTAAATTCTTTGCTTCAAAAAATGAAACAATCTCGTTCTAATAACAGAGACTAGAGGCAACCATAGCATAACAATATGATGCAAAAGAAGCACTATGAGATCTTGAATAAGTATAATATGACAGAGGTGCATCTAATTTGATATCTCACAAAGTTTGCACCATCAATTTAGGCATATTTTTTGCCTCCTCTATATCAATCATCTCATCAACAAGTGCATCATGTAAATCTGCATAAAAAATGGAATGATCTACATCATCATGTTGGATCTATAAAGACTAAGAAATTGCCTCATTTAAACCAACACTAGACTATCCACCTATAAAAAGAGGTAGCAAAATGACATACACATATTTGGAGCTAATTCATGTCTCCTTAGTAAATGAAGATAATGGTTGAATAACATCTTCCACAAAAACAACATCATGGCTAACCAAAATGCATTTAGTTTGTGGATGATACAGACAATAGCCTTTGCTTTTAGAATTGTACCCAAAAAGAAAATATTTCACTCCTTTATCATCGAATTTCTTGCATTGTTGTTAAGGAACTAATGTATATGCTAGAAAATCAAAGGCACATAAGTGAGCAATAGATGGCTTGGGACCATGCCAAGCCTCATATGGAGTAATAGATTACAATGCTTTAGTGGACAACTATTAAGTGCATATCTTGCACACATAACAACCTTAAGCTAGAAATTATGTGGTAAAACCTCACTCTTGACCATACACCTCGCCATCTCCATGAGTGACCTATTCTTCCTTTTCAAGAAATCCATTTTGTTGAGTTGTATACGACACTCTACACTGATGTTTTATGACAGATCATGAATTTTACATCTGTCATCAACAAATTTCACAACCAAGCTGATCTTGGCTAATGCTGAAACTGATAATATTTTTTTCTTGATCCCTCGTACAAATAAAGCACCCAATGATGTAGAAGAACTACCATCAAGAGTGGTCAGAATGATCTTACTAGCTCCCATGACAGGAAAAGAGGAGTTTTTGGTGCATGTGATAGTAGGGGCTAGCTCAAGTGAAGTGAAGAAATTGCACTGTAATGTAATATGTTTGGTTGCTCCACTATCAAACTACCCAAGATCTCAGTCTACTACAAACATAGACTGTTCATGAGAAGATGGGTCATAACTGCAAATAGTGGTAAACACCCATTCTTCCTTTTGTGCAAGATTTGAGACTCTGATTTGGGTGTGGAGGCTTTTGCAACAACCATTCCGGCCTCTTTTTTCTTTGCCTCTTTTGCAACCAAATTTGGAAAATTATTTATGACATGATTCTTTAGAGTATTTGCAAAACATTTTTTGCTTTTTTTTTTCTTCTCATCTCTATCATCCTTCTTAATTTGTGCAGGATTAGTAGATTTTTGCTTATTAGTGGATGAGCTCCATTTACCTTTGCCCTTTAGACTAGCCAGGAAAGCTTGATCTGCAAGATGCATAATTGACCTATTTTACCTAGAATAATCTTCCTCCAATAGAACAAAGACTAGCTCCTCAAATGTTAAGGCATTTGGATTGCCTTTCATCATCAATCGAAGAGTAGAAGCAAAACTCTGATATGAATCTGGAAGACCATTTAGAATAGTCTGCACAAGTGAACTCTTAGGCAAGACTTCATTAGCAAAAATCAACTGCTCCTTCAAATCTTTGATCTTTGTGAAAAAACTATCCATGGAATCTCCTTCATTCATGTGCTCACTCTCCAACTGTTTTCAAAGGTATGCAACACGAGCCTCATTCCTTGCATGGTATAAAGTGGTAAGTGTATCCCAAGCATCCTTTTCCATTTTCTAGGAGTGAATATGTGGAATAATGGCACATTTGATAGACAAGGCTATCAATACATGTGCTTGAGCATCTCTGCCATCCCAACAAAGTTTATCTACGGTAGGTGTAGTGGGAACCGCAACACGAATAGGAAACTAAAGAATATCACCATCTTCAATGCCATCTGCATCACCTTCAATAATTGTGTTTGTAGGTGTAACAGGACATTTTTCAACACCCTACACCATATTTGTTGGGAAAGATGGATGGATACTCCAAGAAATGAGTAGGTACTGCCAATCCCTACTTTATACTAGCCCCTTTTTGCTTCAGAGTTAAGTTGTAGGCCCTCTTAGCTTTCTAATGACACTAAATAAGTGTCTATGTACTTTGGAAATGATGTGAGAAATGAATGATTCAAAACATACTACTTCCAAGTTAAAGGATCAATGAAAACCTTCTATTTTTGTTCACACACCTACTGCTTGTTAAGCTCAGTGCTTTTAGTACAGTAGGAATTAGAAAAATTCCTTTTAGAAATATCAAACTAGCTAAATGAGCTAATGATTCCAAGCAGAATCACTTAAAATGATGCACTATACACAGAGCAATCCATTTAGCAATCAAATCATTACCCCTGATTTTTTAGGACCTCTACAGAGTTTGACCAATAGGTACTTCGACACGCTTTTCCTCCAAATTTGCTGAATGGATTATGTTCCAAATTTTTGAGCATGTAAAGGGCTTTGAGCTAATTCCAACAAGCTATAGAACATTGAAAATGGTCAAGAAATGACTGCAATATGAGTAGTACAAACTCATTGCCATTTTGCTCAGGGGTATACCTTTTCGTGATTTCTCTCTTGATTCCTCTATCCTGCAAGAATGCATCAAAATCATTTGAGAAGTACTCACCTCCTCCATCTGACCTTAGTCTCTTTAGAATTCTTCTTATTTGGTTCTCAACAAGTGCAAGATACTTTTTAAAGCAACTGAATACTTCATCTTTGTGATTCATAAAGTACAAGATGGTCCAGCTACTGAAATCATCAATGAAAGATACATAATACCTTGATCCAAAAATTGAGGGATCCTTAGTTGGTCCCCATACATCAGTATGGACAAGCTCTAGGTAGTCCTCATGCATGTAGCCTTTCCTTAAGAAGGGTAACCTATGAGATTTTCCAAACTGACAAGCACGACATTTATAGATCATGTGTTGCTTGGATAAATTAGGTATTCCAAGCACACATTGATCTCTACATATTTGCTTTAAAGTTCTCTCACCAATATGCCCTAATCTCTTGTGCCAAATTTCAAGCTCTGATAGTGTTTGGTCTTTGTAACTATAAAATGCAATATTCCTTGTATCTTCAAGTTCAAAAGTGAATAATCTACTTGTCTTTTCTCCTTTGGCAATTCTCTTGAATCCATGTTGGGGATCCTCCAAAAATGCTCCATATTGGTTGAGCCTAACCTGCAAACCCTTTTCCACAATCTGTCCAACACTAATCAAATTCTTGGTAATTGTAGGTACATATAGAACCCTGCTCAACAGATTCTTATTTCCATCAGAGGTTTTAACATTTCCTACCTTAATCACTAAGTGCTAGGTGTCATCACCTATCTGTCACTGATGCTTACCCTTTGGTTCTTGAAGATCAGAGAGAAGAGCTACATTGACTGCCACATGGGTTGAGCATCCTGAGTCAATGTAGAAGAGATGATCATCATTTATACCTAGTTTTGAAGTCATATTCATAATCAGAAGAGAATCCTCTTGGTCCTCTATATAGTTGCTGTAATCTTTCCTTGATCTGTAGCCTCCTTGGTAGTTGTTATTGTAGTTGTTGTTGTAGTTGTTATTGTAGCCTTGATGGTGATTGAATCTTCCTCTTGATTATGTGTATCCACCTCTTTGAGATCCTCTACCTCTCTGATTTTTGAAGTTCCTGTAACACTCATCTGTAGTATGATTTGACAATCCACAAATATTACATGGTGAGGAATTATAAGGTCTCCCCCTACCTTGCTTACCTCCTCTGCCCCTTCCTCTTGAGTTTCTACCTCTCCCTGCATAGTTTGCTTGGGAGGTATCTCCTTCATCCTTAATCTTCTTGTTCTTTCCTTTCTCTTTGGACTTACTTTTATCTGTGTATAGGGCATAAGAGCTATTACCTCTTGGTGAATCTCCATTCTTGTTGAGCTTGGCTTCATGGGTAAAGAGTTTCCCCATGAGTGTGGTAAGGCCTGGAATCTACATGTCCATGTACAAGTCCATGGCAATTTTGAAGCTCTCCCATTTGTCATCTGCTTTAATCCCATTGATTACTTGTCTCACAATCTGCTCCTCTTCAATTTCTTCTCTTATGCTTGCCAATTGATCAACTACATCTTTGACTTTGGTCACATACTCTGAGATGCCTTGCTTGGGTTGCTTTCTTTGAGTGGTAAACTCAATCCACGATTGGTTCTTCCTAGCCCTTGTGTTGGAAGGGAAATATGAAGACAATGTTTCCCAAGTCTCTTGGGATGTCTTACAGTTCCGAATGTGTGGAAGAAGAAAATAAAAAATTCAGTTAAGTAACTATGACCTTGCTAATGCATCCTTGGCACACCATGTATTGTGTTTCTCATGCTCCTCTCTTGTAGGTTGTCCTTCGCTTTTGAATATGGGCATCTCCTCATCTCTTGAGATGTATCCATAGAGGCTCCTTCCTTGCAAGTATGCCTTCATCCTCAAGGACCATGCTTGATAGTTGTTCATGTCCAATTTATCAATGAAACAAGAAAAACCATCGCCCATTTTACCTCAGCTTTGCTCTGATACCAGTGTTGGGAAAGATGGATGGACACTCCAAGAAATGAGTAGGTACTTCCAATCCTTGCTTTGTACCAGCCCCTTTTTGCTTCAGAGTTGGGTTGTAGGCCCTCTTAGCTTTCTAATGGCACTAAATAAGTGCCTATGTACTTTGGAAATGATGTGAAAAATGATTGATTCAAAACGGACTACTTCCAAGTTCAAGGATCAATGAAAACCTTCTATTTTTGTTCACACACCTGCTGCTTGTTAAGCTTAGTGCTTCCAGTACAGTAGGAATTAGAAACATTCCTTTTGGAGATATCAAATTAGCTAAATGAGCTAATGCTTCCAAGTGAAATCACTTAAAATGATGCACTGTACACAGAGAAATCAATTTAGCAATCAAATCATTACCCCAGATGGACCTCTGAAGAGTTTGACTAGTAGGTACCTCGATGCATTTTTCTCCAAATCTGCTAAATGGATTATCTTCGAAATTTGTGAGCATGTAGAGGACCTAGAGTTGATTCCAAGAAGCTATAGAACATTGAAAATGGTGAAGAAATGACTGGGATATGAGCAGTACAAAATGATTGTTCTAAGTAACTATGACAGAGAGACCATAGATGAAAGTATTGATCTATTGTATTAGAACATAATGTTGTACAAGATCATTGACATGATAAACAATGTCAAATGATAATGAGTAGTGTAGGCTATGAAGTGAGCATCACTCTTACAAACAAATTTGCAATAGCTCGGAATTGAAGTGATCTAACCTGCAAGTTTTTAAAACATCTTTTATAGATGATTCATTTGAATTTTGAATTTGAATTCTTCATTGGCTCTCACTAAAAGTGGTCCTCCAATCTAGGAGATATTCTCTTAAATAAAAACGTGGCTTTTCATCTAACAAACTCCACGAGTTTAGTGGTGGTTACAATCATTCCTCCAAGTCAAATAGACTTTTACAAGTGGTAAAAAAGTAAAGTCTAATAGCAATGGTTCCCATGAAACTTCAATGGTACATAAACTCTAGCCAAGTGTCTAGGCTTGATATTTGCACCAACAATATTCCACAGTCCTTTTGCAACCAATACATGATGCATCAAATAAGCCCGTAATGGGTAATTGGTACCATCCAGCTTATCCTCAACAACCAACATACGGATTACATCACTACTTTCTGCCATGGCCACTAATTATAATACGTTGATGTTGAAAAATTTTTGTATCTTAAAAAGTTGAACAGGACTACCCTACCATGTTTCCGTAATAAACTTTGAGGAGCTTATACTAGCAAATCAAAACTTGTATATATCTTTGGCACAAAAACATGAAATTGCATGCACAAGTATTTTGATAGTGCATTCAAAGGCCAAAACAAGCACAGATCATGATTTCGACACCACATAGTGAAGTTTTTTTGAACTCCTAATCACCTTGATTATGCTCACCAAATTTCATGCGATTTTGAGACTATGACCAGAGGGGTGTGCCCTAGATGAAGCGGTGACCTACTCTGATACCAATTGTTGGAGTTTGAGGTCTGCAGAAGCACGTGAACAACACAAGGAAGAAGAAGAAGCTTGGAGCACAACACACAATACTGAATGTATTACCAAGTGAATGTACAAAGAGAAGTTACCCATTAAGGTTATAGGAGTATATAAAAGCCAGGGAAAAAACCCTCCTAAAGTGGGAAAAGAGTGCCCCGACAATCCTAGTGTGTTCACACACATCACTACCTAAATATATCAATAATAAGAAAAAAGGAAAGTGAAGTTATAAGATCACAAAAGTACCATATACTAGTAGGAAGTATCTATAAGAAAGATGATGAAGGAATTCTAGCTTGCTATGTGGATGAAGAAGAACATCATGTGGCTACAAGTTACACACATAGGAACACTAGGACAACATTACTCTAAGCAAATAACCCTATGAACATTGCAGTTTTTAGGAGTATATTAGCCAAGAAGGGAGTTTGACATGCTTAAATTGGTTAATTAGTAGCATAATTGTATCATCATACCCTTAGTTGAACATGCAACTTTATATCAAGTCTTGCTGATACTTGATTGGAGCAGCCCTTTGGTGAGCTTCCTAAAAATGAAATCCTTTCCCAAGGAAATGGCACTCCCAAGACAATGGATTCTCGCCCAAGAAGCTCAATACTACACTTTAATTGGAGAAATTTTGTACAAATGTGGGAGAGATGGATATTTATGATTATATGTACACACGAATGGTTACCTGAGAATCCTAGAAATTGCACACAATAGTGTTATAGATGGACACTTTGGACTTCATCGTGTTATTAGAGCCATTCTGTTTTCACATCTTTGGTGGATGATAGTTCACTTGGATGCTCATACCTATATGGAATGTTGTAACACATGTCAAAGAGCTCATTGCCCTATAAGAAAAGAGGAGATACCATTGAGACCCATGATGGGAGGACATGCATTCTCTGAGTGGGACATAGATTTTGTTGCACCCATTAATCGTCCGACCAAAAACTCTCATGTTGAGTATATCATAATTGCCACATATTGTCTAATCAAGTAGGCAGAGACAAAAGACCATGGCTAGGTTTTTATTTGAGAATGTGTTCATGAGATATGGACTTTCTATAGAACTAGTCCGTAACAAGGGAACACATTTCTTGAATGAGTTCATTGAATGTGTATTGCAAGAACTCATGGTCATTAGGGGAAAAAGTGAATCTTGCCTAGGCCATGTAAGGATTCCTATTATTAAGGAATTAAAATGGTTAATTAGGTGGATTAAGAGGCTGGGAAAGACCACCAGTAGTATTGTATATTAAAATAAAGAATAAAATCAAATAGGGGATTCATGTGCTTTTCTAGCCCTTAAATATCTTATTTGGATGGCCACGATCAAATTCAAAATTTGCAAAATGAAAGTTAAAAAAAAAGCACACACTTTGTCAATAGAAAACAAAATAGGATTAGTGGTGGTAGGAGAGAGAAGAAAATTTAAGAATCGCATGGGTTTTCTTCTGTTAGATCTTCATAAGCTTTGATGGTTGAGATTGAAACCCAAAATTTTTCCACTAAAAGACAAAATATGCACACACCCTGCATTAAAAGACAAAAGTCCAAGAATTCATACAAGAAACGTGGGGATCCACATGGACTTTGAACCATTGGATCACATCAAGATTTGATGGTGTAGATTTAATGTTTAGTGATCCATGTAAGATCAAATCAAAGCTATTAGATTCTTTCCAAATCTAATGGCCCAAATTTTAGGTGTCTTTGCCTCTTCAAGGAGCAATCATAACCATTAGATGTAAGCAAAATCTAAGGGCTATAATTTAAAGCCACCTATTTCTCAAGAAATGATCTTAGCCATTGAATTTTGAAGGGGATCCAACGGTTCTATTTGAATTCCATGTCTTTCAAAAACTACTTGAAAAAAAAAACCATGAAATTTGACATGCTTATGTGGTTTTGACTAGCCCAAACCAAGGGAAGCCTAAGTACCTAGCCTCGTTGATTAGGACTAGACACTGTCCACCACCCTCCTCTCATTGCTCCATCACTAAACACCCTCTAATCTAAAAGGCTCATGTAGGGTTCATTTTTTCCCCTTATGTATTCCATAAGAAATTAGCACCTTATCATCCCCGAGTGAATGGATAGGCTGAGAGCACAAATAAAATCTTGTGCAATGTGTTGACCAAGTTAGTAATAGTAAACACTCTAGCAGGGACAAACACTTACATCATGTTGTTTGGGTCTATTGAGTGGCCTATAAAATGGTACTCAATGCAATCCCCTTTTAGGTGGTCTTTGGTCAAAATGATGTGCTATCTCTAGACTTCTTGATACCTACTTTGAAAGTACCACAAATGTATTAGTGGAATGTTCATGAATTATCCTCTAAAATACTTGATCTAGAGTGCTTTAAAGAGGCAAGATTGAGGGCAACAACATAAATATATGTAACCAAGAAGAGGCAGAAAGCTTACTTTGGAGCACACATGAAATACAAAGGTTTAAAAGTTGGTGACTTAGTATTGGTCATCATAATCAAACAACATGCTTGTAAGTTAGAAAAGCATGGTTATGGACCTATGATTATCAATTAAATTTCTACAAGTGGTGCAGGGCAATTAGCAACCTTAGAAGGAAAGGTGATGCCCAAAGTCATTAGTGATTGCAGAGTGAAATCAAGAACCTCTCACAAAAATCATCCTTACATGATGGAATCAAGCTAAGAAGCATAGAGATGAAGAACAGAGAATTAGAGAAGAGGCACAAGTCGAGGCCCTAGATCATATTAAATGAATGAAATTGAGATAGCAAAGCATACTATAAAATCCCAATGCCCCAAGATACCACATCGACATGTGTCAAACATGCCCACGAGCCAATCCTAGCATCATTGATCAAAGATCATTAGTATCATTTGAGCTAGGACAGAGCACTACAACCAAGATGATCAAAGCCCTAATTGACTTTAGTGTAGTTGCAAGTGTCATTAGACAATCTTGTCATCTAAATATGGGCTTACATCTAAATCTAGTAGAGGCATGTCTTGTAGGCTTGGGAGGTGTAGAAAATCCATGTTTAGGGGAAGAAAAAGTTCCCATTAGTCTATAAGAGGTTCCTCTAATAGTCAAGCCCAAAACATGGGACTCCTATAGCTTGCCATTGCAATGGAGGAAAATTCTAGGCCACAGCATCAAAACAAAGAAAATTCAGAAGCAGCAATGGAAATGATTAGTATCACCCTTGTGAGTCCTTTAAGATTCAAAGAAATCCTACTTGATTCCATTAAAATCATCCTCGAAGATTACAAGAACTTGTGAGAAGAACATGACAAACTAATCGAGGAACTTATTGCATTAAGAGCATCCACTTGCTAGTAGGCAACAACTATTCCACTGCTTGAGAGCTCATCCATAAGCATCCTGTTGTAAACAAAACACCAACTAGAAGAGTTATGGAAATAAGTGGAAGGAAGTAGCAAAGGAAAGGAAAAGGCAAATGACAAAGACCATCGATGGGTACTCACAATTGGAGGCCACATCACCAACAAAAGGCAAGTTTTTTTTGGATAGATAGCATGATTAGTCTAATTGCTATATATCAATTGTCACTTCATTTCAATCATTAGATCTTGAGATATGTCCTCTGCAAGCAACCTATGTCTGCATATTGTCATCCTCCTAAAAAGTTGGGATTACACCCCTAACTTCTTAATAACATTTCTCATCATATACTCAGTCTAAATTAGTGAAATAACTTGGGATAGTTAGTTAAGGTCATCAATTAGATGCTTCTAAAAGCTCTTGGGTCAGTTGCTATTAGAAAGTGAGAACTGAGCATTTCTATAAGAGGTTCAAGTCTAAAAATAACAAGGTTTCAGAAGTTCTTCTATCTTGAAAGTTATCTGCTTTGGCACAACTATTTGACAATAATGCTTCAAGGTACATAGTGGGTCTAAATATATTTGGGAAGCCAAAGGTGTCTACTAAGGTACTCTGAAGACACATTGGCAAGTGTAGAGTAGGATTACTGCAACACCAGCTCATCTTTGGAATGTATCCAACCATCTCCTCATAGTGGTATTAGAGCTACATCAATTCAACATGGGAGATGGATTTCCTTCATCTATTCACAAATTGGATCGAGGTAATTACTCAGCATAGTCACTCAGAATGGAAGCATATCTTCAAGGTAGAAATCTCTATGGTTACATTTCTAGATATGACATGTGCCAATTCTCAGAAGCAAAGGACAACCAACTCAAGAGGAACAAAAAAGGTTAACTGCATTGTGCTCAAAGGATGCTCTTGAAAAGTCTTATATTCTCAACTTAGTCTCATTTTTTACTTCCGCACATTAGGAGCTCCAAGACCTCACAAGAGACATGGAATGCCCTTGAAGAATTCTTCTCATCAAGCACTAGAGCTAGGAAGAATCAACTCTAGATGGAATTCACCACACTCAAGAAGATGCCCAAGCAAAGTGTGGCTCACTTTGTCACAAGAATGAAGGACTTAGCAGATCAACTTGGAAGCATTAAAGAAGTCATTGAAGAGGAGCACATAGTGAGACAATTAATCAATGGAATCATTGCAGATGATAAATGGGAAGCCTTCACCACAGCAATGGACTTATACATGGACATGCAAGTACCTCACTTCGTGGGACAATTGTTCACTCATGAAACAAAGCTTGTGAAGAATGGTGACAACTCAAAAGGTAACCAATCATCTACCCTATACAGAGATAAGAATAAAAATAAAGATAGCAAAGGCAAAGGCAAAAGATCTGATGATGAAGGTAGTACCTCCTAAGCAAACTTTACAAGTAGAGGTAGAGTACAAGAGGAAGGGGCTGAGGAGGTAGAAAAGGCAGCAGGAGATTTCAAAGCTCTTCTCCATGTGCCATATGTAGCCTAACTAATATACAACTCAGAATTGTTTCAGAACCCCAAAAATCAAAGAGGAGATGCTTCACTAGAGAAGGCTATAGAGGTGCAAGATGCATATCAAATAACTTTAATGGTTACAACAACAACAACAACAACTTCAACAATTCAAATCATCAAGGAGGATATAGAGGAAGGAGAGACTACAACAATTACACTGAAGAGGAAGCACAAGAGGACTTGCTTCTATTGATGTTCAAGGCAAAGGATCGAGTACCGGCTCTCGTCATAGAAGAAGAGGAAGCACATAAACTACTCAAAATACTTCATTATGTCAACGGTGATTTTTATCACTAAAACAATGTAATATATGTATATACATCCAATTATCGCGAGTGTGACTCCATTTTGTGCAAGTCAAGGAGTCCTCGAGCTTGAAGAGTCTAAGTAGAAAGCTCACACCAATTTTTGTAATTTTTGGAAGCCGTTAGATAGTTCAAAGTAGAACCTATTTTTTAACCATGCTGGTCACTAGATGTGAAACTGGTCAAAACGAGGCAAAAACTATCAATAGAGCTAGAGAGCTCATTTTGTGGTGGTTGTTGCTATTATAGAGCTTATGAGCTAGTAGTTAGAAGAGCTATTGTAATTAGTGGATGATGAGTATGAATATGAGTTCTTTCCTTGTCTTCCATTGATCTCCATCGCAACTTTCCTTGTGTGTGTATATGCAAATTGAATTTCTCACCATCTTCTTCATGCACATCACTTGCTCCTATATACAAACCCCAACCCAAGACCATAGGCTAGACAACTAAGACCACAGGTACCCAAAGGACCATGTTTTAAATGCCAAGGAGACCACTTCATACGAGATTGTCCACACACTGCAACTGGAGTGCATTCGCAATACTTCAACATTCAAGGCTTTTGTTCTAAATGTGGAAAAGATCACTTTATAAGAGATTTCCCTAAGAACCCTGCTAATACCTCTATGAAAGTGACGCCCGTCAACGTGATAGGAATTGTGCAACACACTGAAGGTTCCATACCCCAGTAGATACCCATCCAGGTAGTAACTAGAGCCCAAGCACAAAGGCAAATGCAACCAAAACCCCCCAAAAAAATAGCTGAAGCCAACAAAGTAGGAAATTCGATAGGAAAGAAAAGGAGAACTTGGAAAGATTCATGAGAGCAACACAAGAGAAAATGGGGTAAAAAGATCAACAAGTTAGAGAAAATCCTAAGGGAAACGAGAGCCTAGATATTAGAAATGGCATCACAGGAGGCTAAACCAGAGGTGGTTACCTCAAAATCAGGATCAATACTAGTAGACCCCACCCCATAAAACCTTGACATGATGTTCAAAGCTTATCAAACTAGGATACAAGAAGGACCACAAGTAGGAGAATCCAGCAAGAACTACCCTAGAGGCGACTTAGAAATAGAGAGAACCAAGTTGTGCATGAAAATGGTTGAATTAGCCGAGGCAATGTTTGAGGCATCACAATACCTCAATTGGGAAATAATGGATAGGCTTGAACTACATTTTCAAGGACTACTAGAAAGACTAAGGCAAGTAGCATCTAACACCACAAAATTCAGCTCTAGCACACAAACTAGCCATGATTTGACTGATGAAGAGGAAGAAAGTTTGATTGCACTACTGAAAGGGTATATGGATGTGTTTGCATGGAGTTACAAATACTTGAAAGGGGTAGATCCTGATATATGTTCCCATAGGATACCCATGACTACCGAGGCAAGACCCACCAAGCAAAGCCCTATACATATAATGACAATTACGCATTGAAGATCAAAGAAGAAATAGATAGACTCATAGAAGTCGGATTCATCTACGAAATAGAACACACCAAATGGGTATCACCCATCATAGTCGTGCCTAAGAAGAAGAGTAAACTGAGAGTGTGCATTAACTTGAAGAAAGTCAATGCTGCTATAATTAGGGGCAGTTTCCCTTTGCCTCTTAGAGAACACCTGTTGGAACAAATTGCAAGAAGGGAAGTGTATATCTTCCTTGACGGATTCTCAGGCTATAACCAAGTTGTTATTGCCCCCGAGGACCAACATAAGATGGCATTTGCCACTGAGTGGGGTATCTTTGCACTTCCAATAAAACCTTTTGGGCTGACGAATGCATCTGCAACTTTTCAAAGGTTGATGTGCCACGTGCTCAAAGAATTTCTAAGAAAGAACCTAGAAATGTATGAATCTGCCAATCCCCTATGAGTAATCCATTGGGTAACTAATACATCATAAGTTCCTTTTTCAAATAAGGATTTAGTACTGACTTCATTGCAAAAAGATTTGAACGAGAGAATGCAGGATTTCCTTTTAAAACCAACATCAAATGATGTTCATTACTGTCTTTTTCTTTTCTAGGAAAGATCACGCAGGAAATTGTCGAGATATGCGTGCAAATAATATACGTGAGATTTTATATCTCACATGTATACACAAATAAATCTGTGCATAATCTTTTTACAAGTATTGGAAGGTTTCGTAATGAGTTTGAGACGTACACATGAGAAAATTCAAACAAAATGCTCTCATACAAAATTCTTCCATTTTTTATCTGAACAATAAGTGTTTCATCTTTCAAGTAGAAAACAAAGCACCAAAGACATGTTACATTAGATACCATCAACCTCCTCTTCTTATGAAAAGTAATTTTGATCTTGCAAACACATGAATTCAGATAAGTTCCCACATTGAATTGATATGAACTCCAATACATTAAACGAAGACATTGCTGGAAGAAAAATTCTATCTTAGTCAGACTTTCATATCTATACTTCATTTGAAGTTCCGTCTCGATATTGCATGCTTGTAGAACCTCTTTCATAAAGCATTTGTGCTTCCTCTGTTCTGCATCTTTTGTCGCCAAGCTTTTTCCTTCTCAATGTGCTTCCAATGTTCTGCAAGTATTGTTGCTCTCTAGCCTATTTTGTGGATGAAGAAGATCATCACAAGTGGTTACAACTAGCATTTATAGGACCACTAGAACACATATAGTTTCAAAAAATGGAATCTTCATGGATGAGGATAAGGTACATGTAATCAATGAATTATCCAAGCCAAAGAATGTAAAAGAAGTACAAGCATTTATGGGCCATTGCGGTTATTACCAATGATTCATACACATGTATGCAATCATCACTAAACCACTCTACAACCTGCTAGCAAACTTTGAGTGGACAGAAGAATGTGAGAGCTCCTTTAGTGAGCTTACGAGGATTGTGTTTTGCACCTATTATCACCGTGCTTGATTGGAATAAACCTTTTCATGTACACATAGACGCTTCTAATCATGCCATAGGATGTGTGTTGGCACAACCCACAGAAGAGGGAAATATAGATTTACCAATTGCATATGCCAGTAGGCAGTTGAATGCTGCGGAGAGGAATTACACCACTACTAAGAGAAAGGGGCTAGGAATGGTCTATGTGGTGAAGAAATTTCACCATTATTTATTGGCAAATAAATTTAAATTTTTTATCGATCACAAAGCTTTCTTGTATTTGGTAAACAAACCATGCAACACAGGCAGGTTAATACGTTGGTTTCTATTATTGATGGAGTATGACTTTGAAGTGGTAGTCAAGAAGGGTAAGACACACTTGAGAGCAGACCACCTCTCTAGGATAACTTCCAGAGAAGCAGCTACTGGGGTAGCAGATGAGCTATCAGACGCTTATCTCTTCAATGTCGAGATTGTCCTTAGATGGGCCAAGTCGTTAGTTCCAATATTGACATATGGACCTAAGAACCCTCAAGTGAGAACCCAAGAAAAAGAGGTAGTGAGAGCACAGAGACCAAATCCTCGTCGGAAGTATCTATATGCAAGACCATCAAAATATCCGTGCTTGCTTTGTAGAAGAATAGGAGTATAACAATTGGTTGCAATTAGCACACATAGGTGCACTAGAGCAACAACATTTTAGACAAGCGACGTTATTGAACTTAAAAAGGTTAGGTGTGTATTGGCCGTCAATGGAAAAAGATGTTCGACTGTGTGACAAATGTCCAAAGTGTTGTAATAGACCCCTGATAGAACATGCAACTTTATACCAGGTGACCCTAATGTCTGACTGGAGTGAACCTTTAGTCACTTATCTGAGGATGAGGACTTTCCTAGAAGACATGATTGTGGCATGTAGACGAAGCCAAGAACAAAAGGCCTTAGACTACAAGCTCATTGGTGATAATTTGTATAAGCAAGGAAGAGACAGTTATCTGAGGATATGTGTGCACGAAAGTGAATATCTCAACCTTTTGGAAGCTCCACACTAGTGTACAGCAGGAGGCAATTTTGTACCTAATCATATTATCAAGGCCATATTATTTTCAAGATTATGGTGGCCCACTCTGCATATGGATGCCAACACCTATGTAAAACAATGTGACGCATGTCAAAGGACTCAGTATCCCATACGAAGGGATGAGATGCCTCTATGACCCATGATGGGAGGGCGTGCATTCTCAAAGTGGGGAATAGATTTTGTGGGACCTATTAACACACCCTGTTGGAGATAGATGTCTGCGGAAGCACGCGAACAACACAAGGAAGAAGAAGAAGCTTGGAGCACAAACATACAATAGTGAATGTATTACTAGAGAATGTACAAAGATAAGTAGCCCATTAGGGCAATAGGCGTATATACAAGCCGAGGGAAAAAAACCTCCTAAAGAGGGAAAAAAGTGCCCCGACGGTCCTAGTGTGTTCACACACATCACTACCTAAATATATCAACAAATCCCCCCTGGGAGTGATGCGGTGAACAAGGAGCTGGCACTCATGTATAAGGAAGTGCCGAGCTATGTGGAAATCACTCCACAAAAGGAAGTAAGCCCAAAGCTTTGCGGAAAGCTTCAAACTTCTCCCTAGGCAGAGCCTTCATGAAAAGGTCTGCAGTGTTCTCCTGCGTGGGCACATATGCCAAGCTGATCTCCCTAGCAGAGAACCTCTCCCTGACATAGTGATAATGCACCTCAATGTGCTTAGTGCGAGCATGGAACACAGGGTTCCTCGCAACTCCCAATGCGCTCTGATTGTCAGTGAAGATGGTGGTGGAAGAAGACTGACCAACACCCAAATCCGCCATAAGGCGTCTGAGTCACACACACACTCAACAGTCGCTCTGAAAGCTGCCCTATACTCAGCCTCACAACTAGAAGTGGCCACAGTAGGCTGCTTCTTGCTCAACCAAGATATACATGAGCTACCAAGCATGAAGCAAAAACCACTCGTGGACACACGAGTGTCATAGCAACCAGCCCAATCTGAGTCAGAGAAAGCATGCAAATCTGGTGGTAGTGATCCCCCCTTGGGATAAAACAACCCAAGTAGCCGAGTACCACTCAAGTAGCGAAAGATGCACTTAACCGCCTTCCAATGCGTGACTCCTAGGCAATGCATAAACCTGCTCATCTGTGAGACAGCAAACTAAATATCTGGCTGAGTAATGCATAAGTAAATCAAGCATCCAACAACCTGCTGATAGAGAACAACATCAAATGCATCTCCAGCATCATGAAGACTCAATCGTAAACCTGTCTCCATAGGAGTGGCAATAGGCTTACAGTCTTCAAGGCCAAAATGTTGCAATAATGAGTCAATATATTTCGTTTGACACAAAGCCATTCCACCATCAACTTGCATAAATTGAATGCCCAAATAGCGATGCAAATGCCCCAAATCAGACATCTCAAATGAGGCATGCAAATCAGCCTTGAAATCAGCAATATGCTTCTCAATAGGACCAGTGAGCAGCATGTCATCAATATAGACAACAATGATGAGAAGCACATCATTAGAACGCTTAACATATAAGGTGCTTTCAGTTGGACTGTTCTCAAAACCATGTGCAACCAGATAGGCATGTATCTTCTCATACCAAGCATGTGGTGCTTGCTTTAAACCATATAATGCTTTCTTTAACCTGCACACCTTGTTTTCATGCCCTTTCTGCACAAAGTCATGGGTCTGAAAAACATACACTTCTTCATGCAAGTCACCATTCAGAAATGCTGTTTTAATGTCCAACTGATGTACATTCCAACCATGATGGGCTGCAAGTGCACAAATGCTCCGAACAGTAGTCATACGGCATGTAGGTGCAAAGGTCTCATCAAAATCAATGCCTCTTTCCTGCGCATAACCCTTTGCAACAAGCCTAGCCTTATACCTATCAACTGTACCATTAGGTTTACGCTTTAGCTTGTATACCCACTTAGTGCCAATGGCCTTCTTGCCAGGAGGCAAGTCACATAAAGACCATGTACCATTCTTTATTATAGCATCATATTCAGATTGCATAGCAGCCATCCAATTTTCTGAATTCTGTGCTTCATCAAAAGAAACAGGCTCATTCTCATCACAGAGGCTAGACACAGCCATAGCATAGCAATCTGATGCAAAGGAGGCACTATGAGAGCCTGAAGGAGTACGATATGACAAAGGTGCATCTAATTTGCTGTCACGCAAAGTATGCACCAGCCATTTTGGTATAGTTTTTGCCTGCTGAATATCTGCTCTCTCATCAACAACTGCATCATGTAAATCTGCATCAGAAATGGAATGATTTGCATCACCATATGAAACCTGCAAAGGCTGAGAAGTTGCCTCATTAGGACCAGCACTAGACTGTCCACCTGTAAAAAGAGGCATCAAAGTATCATACATGTCTTTAGAGCTAACAAATGTCTCCTTAGTACATGAAAGCAATGGCTGAATAGCATCTTCCACAAAGACAACATCACGGCTAACCATAATGCGTTTAGTCTGTGGATGATACAGACGATAGCCTTTACTTTCAGAACTCTACCCAACAAAAATACATTTTACTGCCTTATCATCCAATTTTCTGCGATGTTGTTCAGGCACTAGTGCATATGCCAAACAACCAAAAACCTGCACATGAGCAACAGATGGATTGCGATCATGCCAAGCCTCATATGGAGTGATAGACTGTAGCGCTTTAGTGGGACACCTGTTAAGTACATATGCTGCATACATGACAGCCTCAAGCCAGAAACTATGTGGTAAAGCCTGACTCGTGACCATACACCTCGCCATCTCCATGAGTGACCTGTTCTTCTGTTCAACAACTCCATTCTGTTGAGGTGTATACGGCACTGTACACTGGTGTTTTATCCCACATTCAGCAAGAATGCATTAAAATCAGAAGACATATATTCCCCCCCTCAATCAGAACGGAGGGTGCCCATTTTACATGCTGACAGATTTTCAGCCAAAACCAAAAACTGTTTGAAGCACAAAAACACTTCGGACTTTGCCTTCAATGGATATTACCCATGCATGCCTGGAAAAATCATCAATGAAAGTCACAAAGTAAACATAGTTTCCAAAAGAAGGTGTCTGCATAGGACCACAGACATCACTATGTACAAGCTGCAATTTCTGCGTAGCCCGAACTGAACCATCTTTTGGAAGGGAGGAATGCTGCATTTTGCCCAAAATACAGCCTTCACATACATGTTTTCCAGGTGCCTCAAGCTTGGGCAAAGAAGACACCATATCAGATTTCTGCAAGCGTAGCAAACTAGCAAAATTCAGATGACCAAAGCATGCATGCCAAAGCTTTGCATCTGAGATAGCCTGAGAATCATGAACTGCACATGCCGAATCATTCACAGATCTTTCATAGTCTATGAGCTTATACAGCCCACGACATAAAATGCCAGAAGCAATAATAACATCGCCATTTGACAGATCATGAATTGTACATCTGTCATCAACAAATTTCACAACCAAGCCAATCTTGGCTAATGCAGAAACTGATAACAGATTCTTCTTGATCCCTGGCACAAATGAAGCATCTGACAAGGTGAAAGAACTACCATCAGTAGTAGTCAGAATGATCTTACCAACTCCCATAACAGGATAAGAGGAGTTGTTGGCGCATGTGACAGTATTCCCTGTAGGGGCAGGCTCGAGTGAAGAGAAGAAATTGCGCTGCGAGGTAATATGTTTGGTCGCCCCACTGTCAAAGTACTGGCAAGCATCTGAGTCCACTGCAGACATGCACTGCTCATGAGAAGATGGGTCAAAGCTGCAAACAGTAGTAAACGCCCATTCTTCTTCCTGCACAAGATTAGCAGACTCTGTTTTTGGTGTAGAGGCTTCTGCAACAACCATTCCAACCTCCTTTTCCTTTGCCTCTTTTGCAGCCAGTTTTGGACAATTCTTTATGATATGATCATTCCCTTTATAGTACTTGCAAAACAATTTCTGGTTTTCTGATTTCTTCTCATCTTTATCTTCCTTCTTCGAATATGCAGAATTAGCAGATTTTTGCTTACTAGTTGAAGAGCTTCATTTTCCTTTGCCCTTTTGACTAGCCAGGAAAGCTTGATCTGCAACTCGCATAATGGACCTATTTTGCCTAGACTGATCTTCCTGCAACAGAACAGAGACTAACTCCTCAAATGATAAGGCATTCAGATTGCCTTTCATCATCAATCGAAGAGTAGAAGCAAAACTCTGATATGAGTCAGGAAGACCATTCAGAACGGTCTGCACAAGTGAGCTATCTGGTATAACCTCATCAACAGAAATCAACTGTTCCTTCAAGTCTTTGATCTTTGTTAGGAAACTGTCCATAGAATCACCTTCATTCATGTGCTCACTGTCCAACTGTTTTCGGAGGTAAGCAACACGAGCCTCATTCCTAGCTTGGTACAATGTGGTAAGTGTATCCCAAGCATCCTTAGCTGTTCTGCAAGAGCGAATATGAGGAATAATGGCACATTTGACAGAAAAAGCTATCAATGCATGTGCCTGGGCATCTCTGCCATCCCAACAAATCTGCTCTGCAGTAGGTGCAGCAGAAACAGCAACACAAACAGGAATCTGTGGAATATCATCTTCGACACCATCTTCATCAGCTCCAGCACCTGTATTTGTAGTACTTGTAGTTAGAGGTGTAATAGGACGTCTTTCAACACCCTACACAATGTTCCACAATCCTTTTGCAACCAATACATGTCGCATCATATAAGCCCATAATGGGTAGTTGGTACCATCCAACTTATCCTCAAAACATACGGAATACATCACTGCTTTCAGCCATGGCCGATGACTAAAATACCTTGATGCAAAAAATGGATTGTATCTCAAAAAGTTGAACAAAACTACTTAGAAGAGTTTTGCTAGACCTGTAGCAGACTTCGAGACGCTTAAACTGGCGAACAGAAACCGGTATATACCTTTGGCACAAAAAGACGAAATAGCCTACACAAGCGCTACGATAGTGCGTTCGAAGGTCGAAACGAGCTGAGATCGCGATTTCGGCACCACAAAGCGAAGCCGTTTTGATCTCTGAAACACCCTGAGTATGCTCACCAAATCTCATGCGAATCTAAGATTGCAAACGGAGGAGTGTCGACGGCGCCCTAGATGAGGCGAGGACCTGCTCTGATACCAATTGTTGGAGATAGATGTCTGCGGAAGCACGCGAACAACACAAGGAAGAAGAAGAAGCTTGGAGCACAAACACACAATAGTGAATGTATTACTAGAGAATGTACAAAGATAAGTAGCCCATTAGGGCAATAGGCGTATATACAAGCCGAGGGAAAAAAACCTCCTAAAGAGGGAAAAAAGTGCCCCGGCGGTCCTAGTGTGTTCACACACATCACTACCTAAATATATCAACACCCCTTTACAGAATTCCCATGCCGAGTATATCATAGTTGCCACAAACGATCTTACTAAATGGGTAGAAGCCAGGGCCACCAAGAAAAATGATGCATGCACCACTACTAAGTTCTTGTTAGAGAATGTCTTCACAAGATATGGACTTTCTATCGACATTGTAAGTGATAGGGGTACTCATTTCTTAAATGAGGTTATTGAATATCTATTACAAGACTTTATGGTAGTACGTAAGAAATCAACACCGTATCATCCACAAGCTAATGGACAGGCTGAAAGTACTAATAAGATTTTGTGCAACATCCTAACCAAGATTGTGAACAATAAACGGTCCGATAGGGATCAACAATTACACCATGCCTTATGGACTTATCACGTAGCCTACGAAACAGTACTTAATGCCACACCATTCCAGATGGTGTTTGGTTAGAATGTTGTGTTGCCTTTAGAATTTTTGATACCCACACTCAAAATTGCTCAGGAGTATGAGTGGACAGGTCATGAACTTTCCTCGATATACTTGATTTAGAATGATTGGGAGACACAAGACTGTGAGCAGCAACAGGAATTTATGCCGCTAAGAAGAGACAGAAAGCCTACTTTGATGCTCATATCAAAGATAAGGGATTACGAGTAGGAGATTTGGTGCTCGTTTACACCTTAAAGAAACATGCCTGCAAGTTAGAGAAACGAGGATACGGACCCATGATCATCAATAGGATATCGACTAGCAGTGATGTTCAACTAGCAACTCTCAAAGTAATTCCTAATTATATCAGCAGATGCCGAGTTAAGCTATATCAAGAACCCTTAATTGTAGACATGCTTAAACAACTAACTTTTGCCAAGAAGCGGAAGGAAGAGGAGGAACGAATCAGAGCTGAAGCCCAAGTAGAAGCATTGGAACGCATTAAGTGAATGCAACTATGAAGGAGAGGACTAGGTAGAGAACCTCAATCTATGGATGCCCCACGATATCTAGTATTTATGTGTACTTGGAGGAAGGGATGTCCCGAGTATTATTGATATGAGACCATTTGTTGATATTACTTTAGGACAGGACCCCATGCACACACAATATAAGGCTTTAATCAACTCTGGTGCAGCAATGAATACAATTTGACTCTCTCTTTGTAGAGAGTATGTAGTTAAGCCTCTTGAAGCCTATCTCATAGGATTAGGTGGAATAGAAACCCCTTGCATATGTGAGGTTGAAATTACCAATTTCCATCAAGGACGTGACCTTGACATTAAAATTGTTGGTTTGCCATGACGATGACCTAATAGAACCTATGATCGTAGGTCAAGAATGGTTATACCATTACTCGATAAATTTAAATCTTCATAGAAGTGTGCTTCAGTTGGAACTTGCAAGATAGTATCATGAGATACCCCTCCAAGGTCGGTGTAGAGAGGTGTTGGACGTGACCGAAGCCCCTCCCATTGCGTGTGGCCTCCCTCCAACCTTGTGTGAGTCAACAAAACCTACCGAACAAAAGCAAGAAATACCACCCATCTAGGAGAGGAGACTGGGTAGGTAGATAGGAACCAAACAAGTATGGCGGCATAAGGCTCAATCTTCAGATGGATGTGAACAGTCACCACCCGGCATGATAGCAGTGGATCTCCCTTCTCTTCCAAAAAGTGTGTGGATATGACATCCCACCCTCAGCGAGCAGCATGGCCACATCATGCACGTACTCAATGGTGCAGCATAGTAGAGTTGCCCTTTAAACAGTCCACTAAGGCATTCCCACAGCCAAGGTGGATATGCAAAGCGATAGTGTCCTATGATTCAAACACTCCAAATCTTCGGTATCCCTCTCAATTTCAACCAAGGCAACATATTCTATGGATTTGGGTGCCCAAGACCTTGGTGACCGCTTAGTCCAAGTCTTGCCAGCTCTAGGTACCTTAAAAGTGTGTAGTTTATGCTTCAACTTTAGTCATCTCGAAGAAAACCTTTTCTAAGAGTCCTAGGACACCCTACACACCTTCTTTTGTAGATTCCACTTCATCTTTTTTACCCCCATGTGGTACAGAAATGGATCCCCAAGCCTTCATTAAGCACGAAAATTCTCAACCAAACTCACCCTCATCACCGACTTAGTAAAGTTAAACACTTATTAACCACTCCACTCAGACCTGGCTCGACAAACTCATATCACCATTATCCTTGTAGCATACACTAACTTTGTAGGCAGTACTCATTCAAAGTCAATTGTAAAGCCACGCACCTCACACACTACCACTCACAGTCAAAGCATGCACTTCTCACAATTCACCTCTCAATCGTTAAAATCATGCACATTGCATGGAAACATGTTGGTGGTGGAAAGGAATGGAGGTCTCACCTTCTTGGAATATTAATTATTTTCCATGATTAATGTGTTTTGCTTTTCACTCTAGTTTAGGTTCACCACACAAGCTTTCACCATGCAAGCAGAAAGTTCCACCAGCGCACCGCTCGGACGGCCTACAGTCGACTTATCAATTCTTCCATTTGAGAGCCTGCTAACAACAATACTATCGGAGTTCTAGGGTTTCACAGGAACTATGCCCATTGAAGACCCTCCCCAAGGATAGACAAAAAGAGTAAGCAGCAAGGCGCATTGGTTCCAAGGGCTCACTGGACTCCTAGGAGACATAGAGTTCATCTATGAAGCCAACCTGACATATTGCGCGAATGTATGGAGGTGCTATCAATTCTTCTCACAAGAGTTTGAGAACCTCCAGAATAGTGCAAACCTCAGATCCATATGGCAACGTGCAAGATTTGCAAATTACTTCAGTGTGCCACTGCCTAAACCCAACTTTTATCGGTACTATTATTTGGTGGCTTCTATTAGAGAGCAAGAATGCAAGGAGTTGGATCCTATTTTTGTACTACCATCCTTGGTCAATGATCCCCCCTTTAAGAAGTTCATCTTGTCTTTGGACATAATGAGGACTGCTCTTAAGATTCATGGCAACAATACACCCACAGAGAAAGAGTGTCTGATCCTAGAACCTATGAAGCGAAGTGATGTAGATAAATGGTCAGTCATCTCAGCCATCACCCCTCAACTGAGTACTCCATTGAGAATATGCCTCCAGCATTTTGCCTTCCCTGCATAGGAGTGATTTACAATTCCACAAAAACATCTATGGTTTGGATTGTACCTTGCCACTACTAGGTCTCAAACCATTGATATTGCTACTTATGTCCAAGACCAACTTTTATTGGCGGGTCATCGGTGGGAGAAGAAAAAATTTGTTCATGGATGTTGTGACCTAACATGCATCATATACATGTGTTTGGTTTATGATATCGCTATAGAGAGAGCCCTTCCAGCAACACAATTACAACAACACAAAGGGTCTAAGAAAACCATGTGACCTCCCAATGGTCGTAGAGTCAAGCACATGCATGGCACAATCCCCTGCTTACAAGTTCTGGAATCGCCATCACCATAGCCCACACCTGAAACCTCCCCTCAACGACCTCTAACTCAACCACAAACAGGTGTTCCACCACTCTGAGTCTGCTTGAATCGATATGCTACACTCTGTGTAACAAGTCTCCTAAACTTGAGTCACAATCTCACACAGAATAATGGGTTTCGACACCACAAGATATAAAGAAGGCAACAGAGTATACGCAGAACAAGAAGAGAGAGAATTTTATTATCTGTGCAGATTTACAAGTAGTTCTGATCTACGTTACAAAATCTATCAGATTGCTTCAATGTGAAGCCTCATCCACCCGACCACCCCCGAGTTGATCTCAATCCCAATCTCAATCCCAATCTCAATCACAATCAAAATCTTAATCTCAATCTCAATCTTAATCGCAATTCCAGAAGCCGAAAAACGATCCTAATGACTGTACGACCATCATCCTTTTCTATCTCTTAGTCTTCGTCTTTTTGGGATCTCCGCCTTTCGCCAGCGCACGACCAATCACGCCTTCCTAGACCTGCACTTTTAGAATCTGCATGCTCCAAGATAGCGTCTTTTCGCATGTCTCATGCAAGACTTCCGGACCACCCATGCATCTACTTTTCATGTCCACCATCAAGAATCGTACCTGCAAAAATAGAGGTAATCCCTACAACGCACTCACACACATGTCAATCACCCAAAAATAACCCATATACCCATGTGCGTTTTCTAAATCCGCAAACATGAATAAGATGAATGAATGAAGGCTTCTCTCTTTTTTTTCTTTTCACGTGTTGGAAAATGGCACTTTTCAAAACCTTGTAACTCAAAAACAGTGAGGAATCAGCTTGAGCTTGTGAGAGACAAAAATATTCAGTTCTTAAATCTGTACAATAATGTTAGAGACGCCTCAGGTGCAAATCTGCTTCCAGATATCACTTTTGGGCCCTGCAAAATCGAAAATTCTAGAGAGAGATGAAAAAACATGAAAAATCTCTTCATTAACCTATCTTCATGGAACCAAATGAGACATAAAACATAGGAACTACAAAAAATTCAATCAGGTAAAGTTTTTCTACTAAGAATACTCTACCTTTCTCTCATACAACACTTTTTCAGATTCCTTCATCTTCATGCTCGAAATTAACATACAAATTTCATGCGACAACTTTCTAGAGAGAGAATGTAAAAACTTATTGCTACAAAATTTTGCAGACATGATCAAAATATCCTAAACATAAAATTTCATTATTACCTACACATCTTTTTTTTTTCCAGGTGGAAAATCAACGTGGCATCTTACACTGTGAGGTTTCACAAGCAGCGACCACTATTCCTACCACCATAACAACTACTACCACCACTATTGTTGAAGCTCCCATGGTGACTTCTACATTTTTCTCTGACTCTTTTACATTCCCAGTTACTAGTTTGGGCACGGAAGAAATCCACACTACATTTGATTTTGAGATCTTGGATGTGTTGGCCAGCGACTTTCAATTTTTGAACACACACGTTGTTTCTCAAGAATTTGAACACCCTGCTTACCCCACAACACCCTTAGAGGGAGAGAATCCTGATTCCAAAGACGAAGACGACGACTGTACAGTGATAGATGAAGGAGATGCTGACACTGAAGCAAGCGAGCAAGAGGCACATCAATCGAAAGTAAAAATCCAAAGATCAAGGGGAAGCTAGTATGTATGAAGAAGAAATGGCAAAAGCAGCAGCATACACCATAGAAATTTGACAGCTCCATAATACTATGCAAGGACCAAAGTGACTGAAGAACAAAGCCAAGCTATCTTACAGTAGGAGTTGGTCAACAATGGCTTTGAGGAGGCTTTCATCTGAGCCATGCATGAATTGGTTTAGTCTATAGGTGTGCTCGAAGCCTTAAGATATTTGCTATGGAAGCCTCTACCCAAGTTTAACCCTCGGTGGGTTCGCATTCTTAAGCGACTAGGCATATATATTCATGTCCCCACTGATCCTATCACATCAGCACCCCCTTGTGGGTTCCTTGACTATTGACCTAACCGTGAGTGACTACATTTCCCATGTATATACCCTTATTGAAACCCTCCCTTCTCACCCGGCACCAAACCCACCCTCCCCCAACATTGTAGATAGTCCGGATGTTCATATTCCATCTCCTCTTTCCGTTTGGCCCCCTGTATCCACCCCAATTACGACTACTGTTCCCATTCCACTTATCCTTATGCCAGCTATCATTTCCCCACCCTCTCATTTCCCCTCATATACCACTAACCCATTATACTCTTTTCTTGTCTCTACACAGTCGACCTCCTTCTATTCCTCTTTCACATCCTTTTTGCACCCAAAATTCACACCTTTTCCATTTGTACGACCCTCTCAGGAACTCTGCCCACATGCCCCCTTCTTTTTGCATCATCGTCATCATCCATTGTTGATGCTTCCATCTAGCAAATGATACAATGTCTTCAATAGATTAATGTAGAGTATTCATTTTTAGTTCAACAACATTCCACCCTCCAATAGACTACAAAGGATTTGCAAACTTGCTTAGATGCACTCGCTTTGCAAAACTTTGACCTCAATATAAAGTATCAAAACTTGGAAACAGAACATCAGAAGCAGCAACAAACTCTTGAAGCTCAAGTCGAAGAACGCATCAAAGAAATCGAATGATATCTAGATGTTTATTTGATGTGCAATGCTCAACTATCGCGAAATATGGTGCTCCTTTGTTGGCATCTCAATGTAGCCAAGAAGGAAAATCAATGCCTCCAACAACAGAACCGAGAGAACTTTGAAGCCACTTTGGATAATCTAGAGATGCCCCTTAGTCCCTCTTGCTTTCAAGCAGTTCCTCGAGAATCAATGTAGATTCTCCTAGAAGACCATGCATGGATGCTCGAGGATTATGATCGGCTCCAAGAAGAATGTCATACACTCAAGGAGACCAATAAGACCTTGTTGCTCAAAGATTCATTAGGGCCCACTATCGTATGGGAAGTAGCCCCACCTACTCTCTTAGAAGAACTGAATGCACTATGTATGAAAGTACAGGAATTACAGACTCAGGTATCCAACATGAGGAAACCCCCTCGATCGTATTCACTACTCGACCTGTCGAAACCTGATGAGACAATATCCATACCAGTTGAGGAAACCTTTGAGGAAGAATATGTAGCTTTGCCCATTGTTGGAGGACGCTCATCACCTGAAGGACAGGACACATACGAATTACCTCCTCCAGCTTGGTTAAAGATAGTCAAAGAACTGGGCAAGACATATTTCGCACGAGTTGATGCGCAACTACATGCGATGGCCAACATCAAAGAGGCTATTTTGAAATCGCCCTATTTTGCTGCTATCGGGCCCCCCAAACACATCATGACAAGCGAACTACAATATAAATCGTATTTTCTCTTGCTCGAAGAATATAATTTCCAAATTGAGAGCATCACTCAGATGCGCCCCATGCATGCCACTCAATTCGAGCCCGAAGATGTTCCACGGGAAGCAGAACGAGGTCCCATCTATCAACCAACATGGAATGTGGACTTACTCCAAAAATACCCTAAAATGATGCACACATGGATGCGCGTGGTGATGCACTTGAAGTACAACCCCTGCTATGGACCAATTCCTCACAGATGCACCTGGAAGGCATTCGCTACCAAAGTTCAAAATAAGTGCCAATGTAGAGACTGCCTCAATTACCCCTATCTCTCACCTCCAATGAATACCACTCTGAGTGTCGACTACATGATGGCCACTATTCATCATTGGCTACCTCATCTGCACTAGATGACTGATATTGTTACGCAAATGATAGTGAAAATTTTCGATATGATGCAGATGGTCTTTAAGACTTTCCAACATGTCAAGGCTACCATTGTGAATACGCCAGAATTTGAATATGGGAATTTGTACTTAGTATATGACATGAGCACCACACCTTCCCTCAAAGTATTCTATGCTTGGCACTGCAAACTAAAATATATGCCCGGCTGTTACAAGCAGACGTTTGAAGACATGTTCACCACCGGCTTCTGGGAATACCACTCAAAAGTATTCATCAGCCATCCCACACATTTGCTTCATTTATTTTCTTGCGAACGTATCATGTATTCGGAGCATTATTTGCACCCACCTCCAGATGAACCCTAGCCCATTTATTGGGAGAAGCTCGAACGTGACCTTATTAGGGACATTCGCATCACGAAACATACCTTGGCAACAGACCTTCTCAACAACTATATTACTCACGCAAATCAGGTTATGTGAGGGATGACAAATACAAGGAGGAGGGGATTGTTCAACACAAAGGATCGAGTACCAACTCTCTTCATAGAAGAAGAGGAAGCACATAAACTACTCAGAATACTTCAATATGTCAACAGTGATTTTTATCACTAAAACAATTGTAATATATGTATATACATCCAATTATATACATCCAACAGTCTTCAAGCATGAGGAGTCTAAGTAGAAAGCTCACACCAATTTTTGTAATTTTTGGAAGCCGTTACATAGTTCAAATTAGAGGTAGACCCTATTTTTTAACTATGACAGTCACTAAATGTGAAACCAGTCAAAACTAGGAAAAAACTATAAATAGAGCTAGAGAGCTCATTTTGTGGTGGTTGTTGCTATTATAGAGCTTACGAGCTAGTAGTTAGAAGAGCTATTGTAATTAGTGGATGATGAATATGAATATGAGTTCTTTCCTTGCCTTCCATTAATTTCCATCATGACCTTCCTTGTGTGTGTATGCATGTGTGTGTATGAAAATTGCCTTTCTCACCATCTTCTTCATGCACATCACTTGCTCTTGATCCTCATATTGGCCTAACCTCTCTACGGATTGACAATTATGAGGTGGAGCTCCTCATATTGATACTTTCCATTGTGATAGAGTGATTTGAAGAGGCTAAAAAGAAATCTGAGTGGAGAGAAGCAATGGAAGAAGAGATAGAAGCCCTTCAAGAGAATCAAACATGGGACTTGGTTCCTAAGAAGCCATCCATGAAGGTCATTGGATCTAGATGGATTTATAAGGTAAAAACAAATTCAGATGGATCAATAAGTCAACATAAAGGAAGACTTGTGAGAAAATGGTTTTCTCAAACCCACGGCATAGATTATAAGGAGAGCTTTTCTCCTGTGGCAAAGATGCCTACAATTGGAGTACTCATGATCATAGGTGCTTCAAAGAATTGGAACATGTATCAGATGGATGTAAAAAATGCATTCTTGAATGGTTGGATTTCAAAGGAAGTGTACATGGCACAACCTTCTAGATTTGTAGATGAATCACACCCTGAGTATGTGTGTAAACTCAGAATAGCTCTATATGGATTGGTGCAAGCTCCTAGAGCTTAGAACCATAGATTAATTACATTCTTGCAAGACAAGATTTCAAATAAGCAAAGCTAATTCATCACTTTTCATCTAGAAAAGTAAATATGAAGTAATGTACTTGTGTGGGTGTGTGTGTATGTAGATCATATCATTATTATAGGTGATGATGCGAATGGAATCTAAAAAATCAAAGCCCAAATGAAGGAAGAATTCAACATAAGTGAGCTTGGATTACTCACTTACTTCTTTGGCTCGGAAGTAGTATACACAAATCAAGGACTGTTCCTTACACAAAGGAAATATATTAAAGATATGCTTGCAAAGTTCAAAATGGAAGACACTAAGGTTTTAGGTACTCCCATGGTGGTCAACCACAAGTTAAGTGCTCATGAAGGAGAACTTATTGAAGACATTACAAGCTACCAAAGTCTAGTTGGAAGCTTGAAATATGCTACCCTAACTAGGGTGGATATTTGCTATGGAGTAAGTGTGCTTAGTCAATTCATGCACACTCCTAGGAAACCTCACATGGATGCAGCCAAAAGGATATTGAACTACTTGAAAGGAATAATTAATGAAGGTCTATACTACCCCTAGACATCTGATTTTGAATATAAAGCTATTCCCTCATGCAGTTTGGGCAAGCTCAAAAGTTGGTAGAAGAAGCACATCAGGATACTTATCATTTGTAGATAGAAAGCTCATATCTTGGTCTTCAACTACTTTGAAATCAGATAAAGAATATTTCATAGAAGCAAATGTAATTGTTGAGACTGATTGTCTTCCTCTCATACGTATGACTACAAACTATTCTTGTCCAGATATTGCAATGATCTGATGGACCTTGTATGTTAAGTTCACTTTTTGTGCATATAGCAAGAAAGCTAAATATTGCTATTGATATTCTCTCATGGGAAAACTTTGATGATGAGTCTGATGATGAAGCAAGAAAAAGAGATAGAAAGATGCTAAGATATGATCCACTAGAAATTTCATATGTGCGATTCCGAGAGAATGAGTATGATGGAGAATGGAAATATAAATCTATCGGAGTACATGGAAACCTTTCTTAGGCTAGTCCACAAATAAGATTAGGTCCATGAGGTAAAAGTCTTACAACTTCCTTTTGAAGCATGGATTTATTTGGCAACATGGTAAAGACAAGATGCAATATCCACAATGTATGCTAAGTAATAAGAGACTTTAGAACAAGATTATGAAAGAAATGCATGAGAACTTATGGGCAAATCATAAAGGTTTTATTGCAACATATGAGAAAATTAGGGAAGCCCACTGGTGGCCATGTATCTATGTAAATGTTTGAGACTTTGTGGACATGTTCCACATGTCAAGTTCATTCCTCAGTTAGGCATAGAGACCTAGTACATTTGACTTACACTTGTTGTATTCATCAAGTGGGTAGTTGACCTTGTAACCATGCCCAAAGGTTTTCATAAAATGAGGTATATAGTACTCACTAGAGAAGACTTGAATAACCATGTGAAAGGTCGCATTTGTTGTGCTAACATAACTTTTCATGTATGCAAATTTCTTCAGGATGAAGTGATTTCACATTTTGGCTATGTCCAGAAACAAGTGTTAGAGTTAGACATCTGCCGAAGCATGCAAATAGCACAAGGAAGAAGAAGAAGCTTGGAGCACAACACACAATACTCAATGTATTACCACTAGAATGTACAAAGATAAGTAACCCGTTAGGGCTATAGACGTATATACAAACTGGGGGGAAAAACCTCCTAAAGAGGGAAAAAAGTTCTCCATTGGTCCTAGTGTGTTCACACACATCACTACCTAAATATATCAACAAAGCCCCCCTAGGAGTGATGCGGTGAACAAGGAGCTAGCACTCATGTATAAGGAAGTGTCAAGCTATGTGGAACCAATCCACAAAAGGAAGTAAGCCCAAAGCTTCGGGGAAAGCTTCAAACTTCTCCCTAATTAGAGCCTTTGTGAAAAGGTCTGCAATGTTCTCCTACGTGGGCACATATGCCAAGCTGATCTCCCTAGTAGAGAACTTCTCCTTGACATAATGATAATGCACCTCAATGTGCTTAGTGCGAGCATGGAACATAGGGTTTCTTGCAACTTCCAATGTGCTCTGACTGTCAGTGAAGATGGTGGTGGCAAAAGACTGACCAACACCCAAATCATCCATAAGGCATCTGAGCCACACACACTCAACAGTCGTTGTGAAAGCTTCCTATACTCAGTCTCACAACTGGAAGTGGCCATAGTAGGCTGCTTCTTCCTGAGCTAAGATATGCATGAGCTACCAAGCATGAAGCAATAACCACTAGTGGACACACGAGTGTCATAGAAACTAGCCCAGTCAGAGTCAGAAAAAGCATGCAAATCTGGCGGTAGTGATCCCCCCTTGGGATAAAACAATCCAAGTAGCCAGGTACCACTCAAGTAGTGAAAGATGCACTTAACCACCTACCAATGCTTGACACTTGGGCAATGCATAAACCTGCTCATTTGTGAGATAACAAATTGAATATCTGGCCGAGTAATGCATAAGTAAATCAAGCATCCAAAAGCCTGCTGATAGAAAATAGCATCAAATGCATCTCCAACATCATGAAGACTCAATCGTAAACCTATCTCCATAGGAGTGGCAATAGGTTTAAGTCTTCAAGGCCAAAATGTTGCAATAATGTGTCAATTTATTTCATTTGACACAAAGCCATTCCACCATCAATGTGCATAAACTGAATGCCCAAATAATGATGCAAATGCCCCAAATCAAACATCTCAAATGAGGCATGTAAATCAGCCTTGAAATCAGCAATATGCTTCTCATGAGGACTAGTGAGGAGCATGTCATCAACATACACCACAATGATCAGAAGCACAACATTATCACACTTACCATATAAGGCGCTTTCAGTTGGAATGTTCTCAAAACCATGTGCAATCAGATAGGCATGTATCTTTTCATACCAAGCAAGGGTGCTTGCTTTAAACCATATAATGCCTTCTTTAACCTGCACACCTTGTTTTCATGCTCTTTTTGCACAAAGCCACGGGGCTGAAAACATACACTTCTTCATGCAAGTCACCATTCAGAAATGCAATTTTAATGTCCAACTGATGTACATTCCAACGATTAGTTGGAATGTACATCATATGGAGTGATAGAATGCAGCACCTTAGTTGGACACCTATTAAGTACATATGTTGCACACATAACAGCCTCAAGCCAGAAACTATGTGGTAGAGCCTCACTCTTGACCATACATCTGGCCATCTCCATGACTGACTTGTTCTTCCGTTCAGCAAATCCATTTTGTTGAGGTGTATACGACACTATACATTGATTTTTTCTCCCACGTTTAGCCAGAATTGCATTAAAGTCAAAAGACATATAGCCCCCCCCCCGGATAAGAATGGAGGGTGCCCATTTTACATGCTAGCAGATTTTCAACCAAAACCAAAAACTGTTTGAAGCACATAAACAATTGGGACTTTGCTTTGGATGGATATACCCATGCATGCCTGGAAAAATCATCAATGAAAGTCATGAAGTAAAGATAGCTTCCAAAAGAAGGTGTCTGCATAGGACCACAAACATCACTATGTACAAGCTACAATTTTTGAGTAGCCTGAACTGAACCATTTTTTTGAAAGGAGGAATGTTGTATTTTGCCCAAAATACAACCTTCACATACAGGTGCCTCAAGTTTGGGCAAAGAAGACACCATTTCAGATTTTTGCAGGCATAGCAAACTAGCAAAAATCAGATGACCAAAGCGTGCATGCCAAAGCTTTGCATCTAACATAGCTTGAGAATCATGTACTGCACATGCTGAATCCTTCATAGATTTTTCATAATCTATGAGCCTATGCAGCCCACGAGATAAAATGCCAGAAGCACTAATCACATTGCCATTTGACAAATCAT